>JALIZH010008596.1:0-15000 GCA_030522465.1 Rhipicephalus appendiculatus | reverse complement strand
ATAAATGGATAGAAAAAATATGTTTCACATATTTATAAGGCAAAGAAGCTGTTGTTGTTGTTGGTTCTGAGAATTTTGTTTGAAAGCATTATTGATTATTGTTGTTGCCTTCGCACCGTGGCACATACCCAATGCACGGATTTAGTCAATTAGTGAGTGGATATTTCCGTTGGACAGGGTAGGGTAACTTTCCTAGATGCTACAGTTAAAAATATTGTAGTTAAAGTGTTCAATTAAATTGCCAATTATCAGTAACGAAATAATTTATTCTAGTTGCTTCGCGCCAAATCTTCTTCTTCACCTCTTGTTGAGAGACAGCTGCCACCACTGCTCCCTATAGCAATAAAAATTCGGAGAATGTGGGGCCAGCTTTTACGTTGATTCCTGATTGTCTCGACTTTCCGGATTGTCAGAGAGTCTCGAAAGCCCGTATAGGAAGAGCGATGTAATCTGAAAACCGTAAATCGTGTCGAGAGACTAAGGAACTCCGATGCCTCCTGACGCCAGTGGCACGTGGTGACGCGTAGGCAGCCTTTGAGGCTGCTTATGAGACACCACGCGCCCACTGGCGTAACTGCGATCCGGTGACATCTCCGATGTCACGCTTACCCCACATTGCGACCGTATACACCCGTTGACGCAACTAAGCGCCATTTCGCTACCACGACACGTACCGCTCTCCGTGCCCGCAGGCTTCCAGGAAGCGGCATCGCCGTACGTATTGCCGAGGCGGCAGCCAAGGAATCGAACTGTGTAACGGCGCGGTCTCCGTTAAACTTTGACCCAGTCGTCGACGTCGCACGTGCCCAGATGAGATAGGATGCCTTCCGTACGCTATCGTGTGGCTTACGTGGTATTCAGTCGAGGAAAATAATGAGGCTGAATAGGGCGTCTACTTACATTTTAACTCCGTATTGCAAATTAGGGCGAGGTAAGCGAGAGCCGAGTCCCGCATGCGAGATTAGCCTCAACTTTTTTGTGAGCGTCCAAGATTTTCTTTTCTCGTAGAAGTATACTCGGCGGAGCTGAAGCGGTGATGGTGGTTTGCTTGTGTACGAAAGATACGCGCCAGGTTTTAGAAAACAAGCGTAATCCAGTACAAGCGTCGGTGCCTTAATTTGCTCGCATATCTTTGTGCCAGCTGTTCATCATGTGTACATTCCAAGAGAGAAAAAGTCATTTGACTCATTTTTGCGAGTCCTTACTTGCCAAGTATGTGACTTTCTTTAAGGAGACACGTAAGCTCTCTTTGGAGATTGTTATACTCTCTTCGGAGAGTCGCGATTCCCAAAAGAGAGTTCACGTGCCTCCTTAAAGAGAGTGACACAAGTGGCAAATCATGACTTACCAAAAAGAGTAACAAATACTCTTTTTTTTAGGGGCGAAGCTCCTTAGGGTGTGGGTCTGTCCCTCCTCTGTAGTTGTTGTTGTAGTAGTAGTGGTAGTAGGTAGGTAGGTAGGTAGGTAGGTAGGTAGGTAGGTAGGTAGGTAGGTAGGTAGGTAGGTAGGCAGCCACGTGTAGTGGAATGTACCCACTCCACGTGATAAAGATGACGATGACGCAGTATAGTGGAATGTACCCACTACACGTGAAACGATGAAGAATAAGCGCGTTCCAGTGTAGTGGAATGTACCCACTACACGTGATAAAGATAACGATGACGAAGTATAGTCGAATGTACCCACTACACGTGATAACGATGAAGAATAAGCGCGTTCCAGTGTAGTGGAATGTACCCACTACACGTGATAAAGATAACGATGACGCAGTATAGTGGAATGTACCCATTACACGTGAAACGATGAAGAATAAGCGCGTTCCAGTGTAGTGGAATGTACCCACTACACGTGATAAAGATAACGATGACGAAGTATAGTCGAATGTACCCACTACACGGGATAACGATGAAGAATAAGCGCGTTCCAGTGTAGTGGAATGTACCCACTACACGTGATAAAGATAACGATGACGCAGTATAGTGGAATGTACCCACTACACGTGAAACGATGAAGAATAAGCGCGTTCCAGTGTAGTGGAATGTACCCACTACACGTGATAAAGATAACGATGACGAAGTATAGTCGAATGTACCCACTACACGTGATAACGATGAAGTATAAGCGCGTTCCAGTATAGTGGATTGTACCCACTACACTTGATAACGATGACGATGACGCTGATGACCATGAAGTATAAGCGTGTTCCAGACCACACATTCTCTTTCTGCCATGGATGAAAACGATCGAGCTTCGCCCACTCATCATCATTCACTTCGTGGATATGGCGTGATTTTTTTTTAGGGGCGAAGCTCCTAGGGGTGTGGGTCTGTCCCTCCTCTGTAGTTGTCGTAGTAGTAGTAGGTAGGTAGGTAGATAGCCACGTATAGTGGAATGTACCCACTCCACGTGATAAAGATGACGATGACGCAGTATAGTGGAATGTACCCACCACACGTGATAACGATGAAGTATAAGCGCGTTCCAGTATAGTGGATTGTACCCACTACACGTGATAACGATGTCGATGACGCTGATGACCATGAAGTATAAGCGCGTTCCAGACCACACTTTCTCTTTCTGCCATGGATGAAAACGATCGAGCTTCTCCCACTCATCATCATTCACTTCGTGGATATGGCGCGATTTTTAGGGGTGAAGCTCCTTAGGGTGTGGGTCTGTCCCTCCTCTGTAGTCGTAGTAGTAGTAGTAGTAGTAGGTAGGTAGGTAGGTAGGTAGGTAGGTAGGTAGGCAGGTAGGTAGATAGCCACGTATAGTGGAATGTACCCACTCCACGTGATAAAGATGACGATGACGCAGTATAGTGGAATGTACCCATTACACGTGATAACGATGAAGTATAAGCGCGTTCCAGTATAGTGGAACGTACCCACTACACGTGATAAAGATGACGATGACGCCTGATGACCATGAAGAATAAGCGCGTTCCAGTATAGTGGAATGTACTCACTACACGTGATAACGATGACGATGACGCTGATGACCATGAAGTATAAGCGCGTTCCAGACCACACATTTTCTTTCTGCCATGGATGAAAACGATCGAGCTTCTCCCACTCATCATCATTCACTTCGTGGATATGGCGCGATTTTTAGGGGTGAAGCTCCTTAGGGTGTGGGTCTGTCCCTCCTCTGTAGTCGTAGTAGTAGTAGTAGTAGTAGTAGGTAGGTAGGTAGGTAGGTAGGCAGGTAGGTAGATAGCCACGTATAGTGGAATGTACCCACTCCACGTGATAAAGATGACGATGACGCAGTATAGTGGAATGTACCCATTACACGTGATAACGATGAAGTATAAGCGCGTTCCAGTATAGTGGAACGTACCCACTACACGTGATAAAGATGACGATGACGCCTGATGACCATGAAGAATAAGCGCGTTCCAGTATAGTGGAATGTACTCACTACACGTGATAACGATGACGATGACGCTGATGACCATGAAGTATAAGCGCGTTCCAGACCACACATTTTCTTTCTGCCATGGATGAAAACGATCGAGCTACACCCACTCATCATCATTTCACTTCGTGGATATGGCGTGATTTTTTTTTTCAGAGTGGATATGAGCGTCAGTAGATCAAGCAGTTAATTTCAGTTTTATAGTGATGACTCAAGATTACGTGTTTACCTGTAAGGATACATGTATAGATACTACGATCAAACATTTATTTTAGCGTAACATGCATACTCTACACAGCGAACTACGCGACATGTTGGCAGCCCTTTATCCCTGGTAGCACCAGTTGTTGACTCAACGTTGCCACAACGTTGCGAATGTTGCCTTAACTTCGCAACAATTCGTAATATTCGTTTTTGGAACGGAATGCTTTTGCGCTACGGCGTTCATTGTCGACGTTGTCGTTGTCATAGCAACTGGCACAGCTATTACACGCCCTGGTACTCTCGTTCCCCTAGAAGACCCAGTTTTCAAAGCATCACCGTGCAAGCAGTCTCAAGGAAGTGACGCTCGTCTGAAAACTGAGACGAAGCAGAATGACGCGTCGCCTTATTTTCGCGGTTCCTGTGTCGCGAAGTACACGGTGCGACCTGCTTTTTTTTTTTTTTTTTGGCGACAAGCGTAATTATGGACGGTAGCTTCATTTCTCTGCTTTATTTAAACCAGAACGGCCGGGGTTCTTGCGGTGGTCTGTATTTCGCGCCGTGGGGTTTTCGTAATGGACAGACGCAAATTGACATGAAGCCAGGCTATTTCCCAAAGCTCCTGCATTCAGGCCACCCGCGAAAAAGAACAAAAAAAAAAGCAGGAAAATGAAAATTATAAGAGAATGCATGACACAATGCATGGAAGTCCCATCTGAGTTATACGTATATATATACTTGGGCCGCACTTCTCAAAACGTCAGCCGACGCAAGTGGTATTGTGTCATGACGCTCCAAAGCGTGCAGTGTGACGCGCTGTATTTATATCCTGCACAGTCATTCCGCTGTTGTGATTGTCGTATAGCAACGAGAGAATTTAGAACGTAGGTAAGTCCGGCCACCACTGGGGTACAAAGGTGACGGTTCTCGGCTGCTGGCCCGAGAGACGTGGGTTCTATCCCGGCCTCGGCGGTCGCATTTCGATGGAGGGGAAATGCTAGAGGCCCGTGTATTGTGCGATGTCGATGCACGTTAACGAACAGCAGATGGTCGAAATTTCCGCAGCCCTTCCCTACTGCGTCCGTCATAATCATGTCAGGGCACGTCAACCCCAGCAATTATTATTAACAATGTAAATAAGTAAAAACGGGATAAGCGTATTGCACGGGATGCGGTTTGTACCTATACATGGTATTTTTTGTGCGCGTTGCTGTGTTACTGTTTCTTTCTTTATTATTATTTTTCACTCTCAAGCAGCTCTATGGGCGTTAACGTAGTAGGCTGATCACGGAGGAAATCTTCTCTTTGAAATAAAATTTGCCTTGCTTCGGGCAGCGCACAATAGAATGGGGATATCTAAAGGCTGGACGTGAAAGTGGATGCTTCGTCAGAAACAGAAGCGTTCTGGAGAGAAGAGCTTGTTACTTTATGTGTTTTCCTAAAGAATGCGAATATCTCAGCTTGATATGCTAAATCTTGTTGTCCCATAGAAAGTTTCATCAACACAGATGATATATGCGCCACGAATAATTGGTAGTTATACCAGAGTACGTAAATAAGATTACGATTACAACGCAACTGAAACACGCACGAGAACGTGTAGGCAGGAACGCTGTTCTTGTACGTGTTATGTTCGCGCCGTAATGTTAATCCTGTTGAATCAGCTAGCCCAGTGTTCAACCTTGCGAAGTCACGCAGCTGTGAAAGACGATCGAGGGAAACAAACCCACACGTTCTCACGACTTTTTTTAAAACTCCTGAATTACACACATTAATGTACGGCGAACCTTAACTCAGCAGCGAAGGTATATGGCGATAACGCAGTACCAGCATGCAGGGATGATGATTCCAGTGATGTGAACTGGCGTTTTTCTGCGCTCACGGCACTTAACCCGACCGTTCTCGCGGTTCTCTAATGGTACATTCGATTGGTCGTTTGAGAGCGCTCTGACTGTGTTTGAAAGTGTTGAATTTAACAGCTTTAAAACTCTTCAACGAGAATCAAGCTGTTATGCAAGTCATGTTTCTCCTTCGTGACCATGTTTTGACCTGATAATGTTAGTAGCAACGGTTAGTTGCTATTTGACGTAACTTTTTCAGTGCCTGTGGAGCGTTCGAAAACGACCAGCCGAATGTATCATAAAACTCACTAACTGTGCATTTTTGCTATACGGTCGCCCCCCAACTCATCCACGACGTAAGAGGATGATGATAGGATCAGCCTATGAGAGATACGAGAGGCCGTGAAGTAACGCGAATGATGTGAATACTGCGGCGTTGTTACTGCGCAAAACTTGAACGTTCTCAGGGATATGTAAAACTCGATGACTGTGACACACATTGGTTATACGTCCGGCGTTGCTCAACTCAGCTGCGACGGCGGAGGAAGAGAGAACGTGATCGCATAGGATATGGGAGAGAATGAAATTGATGCGAATAATGTGAGTGGTGTCCGCAGCGTTCTTATACTGCAGACAACCAAACATTTCTCAGGGTTCCCTAAAACTCACTAACTGTACAGCCTCGTTATACGACTGGCCTCGACTCAGACACAACGGCGGATGATAGAAGTCACGATTTAAAGGAAATGGACTCGATCGCCGTGGTTACTGCACAAAACCCGAACGTTCTCACGGGTCTCTAAAACTCGCTAACTGTGGCACGTATCGGTTGTACGACCGGCGTCAACTGAGCTGCGACGGCGGAAGAGGGTAGAACAGAATCACGTAGGATGCACGAGAGAAGGAAAGTGATGAGAACGATGAACTGAGGCATTATTACTCCACACACGCACACTATAGTACATACAGACAAAGGACACATCGGCAAGACACGCAAGGAACGCCCTGCATCGGTGCGATCACACACGCAGCTCCACATACGAGGCCAACGCAATGTCGCCCTCCTCTCTTTGTGCCCGCTCCGTGTCGAAGGAGCGGCGCCGGTGTAGATTAGGGAACCAGTTTTTTTTTTTCCTCGGGGCTCTTTGATATTGAAAGAGAAAAACACCGGTCGGCCGGCGGCAGCGGAAGCTGTACTTGCTTCACCGACCACCGTGGGAGACTGCGACGATAGGGGTGCTGTTGTCCTTCCGGTTTAGAATGAAATATACCGGTCAAGTCGTGACTTGGGAGTTGTGAAGTTACTGCTGATGAGCACGAGGGCATGGGTTCGATTCCTGGACGCCGCGACCGCATTTCAGTCGGAGCCAGGCCCGTAGCCAGGGTGGGGGGCCCTAGGGGCCCGGGCCCCCCTCCGAAATTCGGATAGAGGGGGGTGTTTTACCGAGAATAAATGATGAAAATAGGTGGTTTTCAAGGTTTTCAACAGGTGGGCCATCCCCGAAAAAACTTTCTGGCTACGGGCCTGGTCGGAGCAAAAAAACAAGAAAAGATGTTTGTGCTCGTGCGCTTTGATTTAGGTGCACGTCAAGTGAATAAAATTTGGTCAAAATGAGCTCGCAGCATCTCCTGTGCGTATTTACAATATATCTTTTGCAGGTACATTTACATTGTATTTACAATATACGTTTTTGGTCTTGGACGTTAAAAATCCGCGTAATTCGAAGGTCACGGGTTAGAAAACCACCGACGAGAAGGGTGATTTTGTGTCCACTTGAACTCATTTCAACTTACGTCATGATTTCTAAACTACAGTTAAAGAAAGGAATTAATGTCCTCTGTGATTTCCCAGGCCTAAGTATTTGTTGGATTCATGTGGTTGTGTGCAACGAAGAAATGAGCCCCACAAAAAAGGTTCCTCCTCTCGTTCACAAGCATCAGCTCATTTTCTGTGGATGTCGTTCGGTGCGTGCGGTGGTTTGCGTAAGACGTATGCATATTCTACACATACATAACATGCACAGGTATTGAATATCAGCAGAAAACCTGAACTCTTAGTATTATAAATAAGACATCAAGCTTATGGGTCCCCCCAATTTTTTATTATTATTATTATTATTATTATTATTATTATTATTATTATTATTATTAGTAGTAGTAGTAGTAGTATTTGCAGTAATATACGGCCACGCAGTGTATGGTGATGGGTTCTATAATTATGCCTCTCTGTAGGTCACTCTCATCAAGGATATTTTTCAGCTCAATTAGACAGCGTGCTTACATCGTAATTGTTTGCCACTCTGCTCTGCTGCTTCCTTTTCCGTTATTTCGTCTCTCTCGCTATCTTTGGAGCTGTCCGGTAATAGTCCCGAAAGAGAAAGAGCCGCGTAGAACCGAGAGTGGCCCGCATGCAAAACCCGAGAAGTCCTTCTCAGCCTCCGAACCCCAAAATAGAACTCGCCCCGTCCCTACATTTCTTGCCTTTGGGAAGCCGCCGCGCAATTTCGTCTTCGCCCGTATAAGCTAATCCACACTTTCACCCACCCCCCCTCTCCCTCTATCTCTACCCTCTCTCGCTGATCTTCTTTCTAGTGCTTTCCTTCAGCGCTTTGATTACAAAACCGCGAAGCGCATGGTTGGGATTTTATTCCTGACGCAAAGAGAACATTATGAAGTAGTAACAGCGCAATATTCACACAGGGACAAACAGCAACACAGACAAGCGCTGACTTTCTGTTTGTCCCTGTGTGAATATTGCGCTGTTACTACTTCATAATGCAACACCAACTAGCCCAAAGCTTCACGTGGCAAAGACAACAGCTTCATATTCGAGCTTCATCATTTCAATACTGTTCTCATTCACTTTAATCTCGCACATATCCGCTTCTATTTATTTTGTCCGCCGCAGTAGATCGGTGGTTACGGTGCTCGGCTGCTGACCCGAAGGTCGCGGGTTCGATCCCGTCCGCGGCGGTCGCATTTCCATGGAGGGGAAATGCTAGAGGCCCGTGTACTGTGCAATGTCAGTGTACGTTAAAGAACACCAGATGGTCGAAATTTCCGCAGCCCTCCACTACGGTGTCTCTCATAATCAAATCGTGGTTTTGGGGTGTAAAACACCCCATATTATTATTATACATTTATTTCATTTTTTTTTTCATTTCTCCGCTCACTTCCCTGAAGCACGTTGTTGAGGTATCCTCACTACACGAAACAGTGTTAATTCGGTATATTTTTCTATTTCTGTGTCGCTTCACTCCGCTAAGACTCTCATTTCAGTAACATCTGTTGCTAGGCGAGTCTGTTAATAATAATATATGGGATTTTACGTCCCAAAACCACGATATGATTATGAGAGACGCCGTAGTGGAGGGCTCCGGAAATTTCGACCATCTGGCGTTCTTTAACGTGCACTGACATCGCACAGTACACGGGCCTCTACCATTTCGCCTCCATCGAAATGCGACCGCCGCGGCCGGTATCGAACCCGCGACCTTCGGGTCAGCAGCCGAGCACCTTAACCACTGCTCCACCGCGGCGGACTAGGCGAGTCTGTTGACGACCCAGGAATACAATGGTGTTGTGGCAAGGAAACAAAGACTTGAGAAATAATGAGCAATATGCGACAGAACGGACGCATGTGATTCGTTAGCTCACGATGTGTCGCTTCCCACTGCTCCTTTCTCAAGTCTTTGTTTTCCTGCCGCGCACATAGCCTGGACTTTCACCTCTGCACCTCGAGATCGCTCTAGCGGCAGTGGACACCAACTCTCACTTCGCACGCGAACTCTTCTAAGCGAGTGCGTTCGTGTAATTACACCCATTCACAGCGGCCGCACGCGGCGCCGTCTCGCCTCGCACACCTTCTTACGCGCAGTGTCGTCGGCCAAGTCCAGCCGAGGCGAGACAGGATGAGACGGGGGGTCATGAGAACTTGTTGACCCCTTACTTACACCTCGTCAACCCACTCGGCTTCGCGGCGGTGTCTTCATCCCGGAAATGCGCCGACGAGGCGTGCAGCGTTAGCGAGCCCCCTTCTGAGATGGAGCGGGCCTCCCGTATTACGCCCTCATTATAATACGAACGTACTACACGTTCGATGATGCGTGCGTCGGGGTCTTCTCTTCTAGTGGGTCAAGCGGGAGGGCGGGAAGTGAGGGTAGGGGGGATAAGTCAGGGGGAGGAGGTTGGGGGGTTCGGTGCATGTACTTGGCGCGATCCGTAATATGGCCACTTAGCGCTTGTCGACGTCGTCCATCACGGTATCGCGCGTGTGTTCCGATGCAAATAAAGACGGAGAAAAAGCAGATCGTGAAACCTGTTTGCACAGTGCGCAGTGGATCCCCGTGTACGTTGTTTTGCATGCGAAAGGAAAAGAAACAAGCATATACATGAAAGACAGACGCTGGCCGACAAAGAGGTAAACAAGAAGGCGTACAAACGACCTGAAAGTGATGAAGACGTGGGAAGACCATTAGCGGAATTTTCTACCGGAAACACTTTAACGGTGCCGATCGCGCGTTCTGCATCTTTAGTTATCTATCTATAAGAGCATAAGATCTCTGTAACAAGGCGCCTATTCAGCAACACCGGTAAGTTTGAATTAAACGACTTTTCATTTTTCCGGTTGTCCTCTGACTGTTCATATGAAGACTACCCGGAAGTCAGTGATATTTATACATAGACAATGTCCCTGGACGAAAAAAAAAAAAAAAAAGCGGTCGTTTATAGCCGTGAGCTGCTGAAGCATTCCTTGCTGTGCGAGGCAATAATTTTTAACTACCACACAGTGGGAGGAAAGTAAGGTGGGATACACTAGGCAGATCTGTCTGTATCAAGTGTTCCACGATATCGCAGTATCTCTGTCAGATTCGCACTCGCAAGAAGTGGCAATGTGCGTATCACATATAGGTTAAGTTGAAAACTTAAGCTATGTCTCACTACAGCCGCTAACTGCTCCTCAGGGGGAAAAACAAATCTCAGTAGGTCGACTGCGTATATATACTCACAACGCCGCTAGAGCTTGGCGTTGTGGAGCATTGTTGGCTCGTGGAAATACGCTCCGTGCGCGTTGCAAGCTACGGAAGCGTTGCTGTGGTTCTTAAAGATAGCGACTCAACGAAACCAAGTGTGTGACCCTATTGTGTGTGTATGTTGTACGGGCTCTCAGTATGTTAAGGCGTTTGCCATTGAACTTACCGTAATTATCACCCAGCACGCGGAGAAGGAAGGAAGGAAGGAAGGAACAGGAGAGAAAGGAGAGGCAGGGGATGTTAACCAGTCTAGAGGGACCGGTATGCTACCCTACACTGGGGGAAAGGGATGGGGGGAGTTTTAAAGATGAAGAAAGAGAGAGGAGGGAGGAGATGAGAGCACGCACACACAAAGACACCGGCGGTTATAGACTAATCGCGTGACCAGCACACGGAGAAGCAGTACAAGTGATCATGCAGGCTGAAATCTCAGGCGTTTCATTAAAACCCTTTCACAGTTTGCAAACGCAGGCCCTCGACGACATCCGGTTTTGTCCACCGATGTGCCCCAACAGCATCGGTGGGCAAGAAGGGCCTTAGCAAGTAGCCCGTGGATTTTCTACATGCGCTTTTCCTTACTTAGCAGAATATTTTCAAATAAGTGTGCTTTTGAGCTACACAAAGATTATAGGAGATTGCCTTGAACTTTATGCACCTTCCTTTTATCTGAAAACTAAAGAGAGACTTTCCTTACGCTGAAACAACTTGAAAACGCGCTTTTGGTTTCGGTGTTCGGGGCTGATAAATGAGGTGACCGGAAGTTTTTTGGGGTACAACGCTTGCTGCTACTATCGCAATCTTGTCAAGGCATACTCGCGGTGTCCGACGTCCGTCCGTGCCCCTGGAACGGGGTCAGCTGTGGCCTTTCCCCCTCACACTCTCTCAGCAATCACGTTATGAAAAGAAAAGTAAGAAAAAAACGAAAAAAAAAAGGACATGGCATAGTCAGTCGAATGGCCACAGGCTTTCGCTGAACACACTTTGGAATTTACAAGTGTCCTTCAATTTTTTAGTCATAACGACTTAAATTCTAATTTCAGGTATCAAAAGGTGTCGGGAATACTGAATATTGAAGCTTTACCGTCGTGAAAATTTCTGATATTATTGCAGAAATTTTCGGAACAAGTAAATTTCCCAGAAATTTCGCGTTTACCCTGATTCATGCTAGATATATAGCGTAATTGGCAAGACACACGCATTGTCATTAGCTTGCAGCGTGTCCTATACTATGCAGAAAAAAAACAAAAAACGGAGCAGCAGTGCAATTTTTGCAACACTTCGCTGTATTGCCTGCTTGTCGTGCGAACCGAATTTTGTAGTATAGGTAGACATATTTGGCTGTGCCAAGCAGGTTTGTTAACCTTTCATGCAACGCGTCATTCATAAAATTTTTAAACAATGACTCGATTTAAAAAGCATGACAGCTCGTTAACTAATTGTTCCTGAAATCACCGAATAAATACAGATTCGCAATGTGAGGCGCATTGGATACGTACAGATTATCATAAGCACCATGTGGATCTGTGACACACACCCCACACACGAGCCCGCTTGTTTCTCGATTCGACCGAAATGCTGGCGCCGCAGGCGGGAATCGAACCGCCGACCTTGTTCTCAGCATCCGAGCGGCATAGCAACTGCAGCGATCGTAGCTGGTTTCTTTCCGTCGCTTCGAGGACGGCAATGAAGTGGAGCCAACTTTCACTCAGTTGTACTCACAGCGAAAGAATGAAATGCGTGACCTTCCATTGTGTACACCTACGGCGAAATCAAAGCAGCGTGTACGGACCCGAAACGAGCGGCGATTCGTTTGAACACCTCGCGGTAAATGCTCCATCACGCGTTCTCGGCGTCTCGCATACAGTCGGCAAACTTCAAATTCGAGTGGAAGAGAAGGCAGGAGAAAGCACCGCACTTAAAATTTTGCGGGCGTCCCCTATATATAAGCGAACGTGCCTTGGACCACGTTCTTTTCTCGCCCCGGTCTGCTTCGTCTGCCGGCACTTGGATTGCGGTGAATTATGCATGCGAACTTGACGACGGCGGCATTAGGCCTGGCGCGAAGCTCGGCGCTCGACGGTCGTCGACGCCACTTCGCGCCGTGTCGCTGCCCCGAGGTCTCAACGATTCAGTCACCCCAATAGCCGCTCTTTGTTTGAAAGCTTGTAGTCTATTTTGACGAAACAATAAAGGATGCGTGCATCAGTGGTAAGGATCGTGGACAGTGAGCTGCACTATAATAGCGTCTCGCCGATCCCATCATCATTTGGGAGGACAAACGCCATCAAACTTGCAACATTCTGGACTGTCAATCCTAATAAAAACACCTTAGTTGTTGCCCTGTTTCTTGTCTTACACACACATTCGCTGAATCTTGAGGAACATGTAGAAATTATGAGTTAATTCAAAGCCGCATAGGCAGGCGGCCCGAGGCGGCAGCATCTTTTCCCGCCATTAGCAGCAGTCGTCAAGGCATGTGAGTGTGGTGTTAAGCGCCAAGTTTTTTTCATTTATTTTTTTTCATTTAGACGATTTTCTGGTGTGCTATGGTGCCGCATAGTGCAATCGGACACACGATACCTGCGCGTTCGTGAATGTATACGCGTCCAACGTACAACGTTTGTTACTTCACATGGTTGGTAATGTGAACCATTGTTCTCAGTACCCAATAAAATTCCCCGTGTGAAGAGCGTGCTTGGGGGAAAGGAACGGGGGAGTTTGAAAGTTAGAAGAGTAAAGAAAGCTTTATAGAGAGAGAGAGAGAGCACCCACACACAAGACGTTCATCTTAGAACACGCCTGCAGGCAAAGTTCATTGAAGACATAGCGCTTATAAGACGGGGACCACAGTGAGGACGGGACGTGCGCTACTCACATCTGAATCTTTATTTCGGAAACGTGTTGTACCTATACAGCAATGAAAACAGGAAACATCAAAAAAAAAAAAAACTGTATCAGGAGCGTAAGCCTGCATCATTCAGATAATGATGCAGGCTTACGCTTCAAAAATAAAGATTCAGTTGTGGGCAGCGCACGTCCCGTCCTCTTTCTGCGGTCCCTGTCTTATAAGTGCTATGGCTTCAATGAACGTAACAAACCAACCAGCCCGAAAGTCGGTACTGCAGGCAAAGGTCATGTATTTTCTGGATTGCCCAGTCCGCAGTACGCCCAAGGACCGCGTCGCGTGCTTCTATATAACGTCGTGTCGCCTGACCACTCGAATGACACGCCAAGTGCCGTCAACCTCGTCTCGGGCTTCACGTATAGCTTTCCAATTTATTTATTTATTTATTTATTTATTTATTATAGTACCCACAGCGCCCAAGGGCATTACAGTGCAGGGGGGGGGGGAGAATACAATATTTCAATACAGAATACAGATTCCCACACTTCAACATTACAATAATAACGCAATTCATTGTCAGCTACGTATACTGGTACATGGGAGTACACGTAATATAAGCGAACGACGACTGAATTAGGCGATCGCGTGGCTCCTTCGAGTACAAAGTGTTTCAATAGAGGAGGTCGCTGTCGCAAGACGTCGAGACGCTTGCGACACGCGGAAAATTGAAAATATGTCGACATCGCATAAGTCATTCCGAGTGTAAGTATAGCGTGGCGGTCCGCTTACGCCACCGGATTGATTAATGCCGACCTCGAGCGCGAACTTTCTCTCGATGTTGGAGAGCGGTTCTCGTTTGAGGCGACGAACCGTGGGCAGACAAATCGCACCGGAATGCTGCAGCGTGCGCATGCACTGACCCCTGGAGATTACGACAGTCGAAGTAGTGTATATAGCAAGGGCGGGTGTGTAGCGTGAAATTTGAAAGTGAGTGTCGTTTTTTTTTTTCTTTTTTTGTAATGGGCAAGGGGCTTTAGTCTACCCTGTGCTGTGTTGAGGAGTATCAGGAAGGAGACGCTATTAAGGAGTAAGCGCGTAAGGAGGAGGAGGGGAGTAACAGTAACAGTTGGAATGGCTGTGGCAAATCAGTTACTGCTCTAAAGGAGCAACCTCGATGCCCCTCTTTCTCCGTTACTTCTAAGGGTATAGTAGTAGTAGCCATCGCCGTACCGCCGGTCATATTACCAGAGTGAGAGTGAGTAAACAAATAAATAAAACAAAATGATGATTATGGCGATGTTCGAAATGATAATTCCAAATGATGATGATGATGATGATGAACGTGATCTCGATAGCCAATTACTCACGCTGGCCCGCTACAGCTGCTCTGTCCAACGCTTTGGCGGCGTGATACTTGATTATTTTTATTTTATTAGGATTATTTTTTTTTTGCTTTTTAGTATGTTTTATTACAGCGTGCCGTACTACACGGACTTATTTCGGTACCAGTTGTGGCAAGTAGGAGAAAGACGAGCTGGAAGTTAGTTTTGCCGGCGAGCGTGGGAAAAGGTTAATGGACGATACACTTTCGCGGCGAGAACGTCTGTGAAATAAAGAAAAAAAAAAGGGGGGGGGGGGTGCAGGAAAAGGAAGCGTACCT
>JALIZH010008594.1:0-98379 GCA_030522465.1 Rhipicephalus appendiculatus | reverse complement strand
CTTGCTAACGGCAAGCTATTTATTTACACCATATACCGTTGGCAGTCCTCAGAGCTCGTCGACTTCAGCGCGTTTTTGTCATCACTAGCGAGATGCTCGAAGGTGGCACGGAATGCGAACTCTAAAGGTCGTCAAGGTCGTCGCGCCTCTCGCTGCGATGAGCGCGCGCCTCCGCGGGGCGGGGTCGCTCGCGCTTATCTCATAATCGGGGCATTGGGGCGCTTAGTATGTCTTCTGCTTCCACCGCAAGTTTGCTTTGAAGTTACAGTGGTTAAAGAGTGCACGAAGGTCACTTCGCTCGCCGCAGCGGCCCTGTTTACGACAGGAGCGCGCTGCTCACACATGAAGTAACAGTTGTGACAGTTGTTCGCGCTCGTGCTGTGTATATTTGTGCGTTCGTTGCGTGCGTCTTTCTTTGTTTTAGAGTAGCACGCTTTAGGTGTCGAGCAGTGACAGTTAGTCCACGCTCGTCCTGCGTATGCTCATTTCGTGCGTCCTTTCTACTTGAGGTGCGCGCAGCAAGCTTCGAGCGGCTTGCCGTTCTTCACGGGGCATTACAATTTCTTGCTGTATAGCATTCATTCTTTCGCCCTTGTGGCGAAACAATGCACAATAAACGCTCAACTACCTCTGTGAAGACCCGTTTCACTTTCGTGTTATACCGATTCCTTTGACAGAGGGATCAGTCGCGGTTTTTTATAAGGCCTCGGGGTCCACTAATAACCTAACCATCGGGCCAATACCTTGCAATAACACTTCTGTCTTTCTTCCTACCTTATACAAGACTGCAATGCACTTTTCTACGCAGGACACGACACCACCCACGGAAGTCGCCGTCCGACATCCCACACGAGTTATATGGAATCACCTGGCGCCCGTTTGGCAAAACTTGATGGAGCTTCAGGGTTCATCTCCGGGGCTACAATTCGTTTCCGATTTCCGTGTACCGCCGCCAAAGGTCGCACATGCGAAATAGTTCGCCACTTGTCCTTGTGGAATGAATTTCTCAGCCACGCTCATCTCCAGTTACGCGAAGTGCCTGCCCTCCGCTCTCAACTTTGCCTGCTGAGCTTTGATGGGTCTCATCCCATAGACGGCTTGGATGAGCAGCTGGCAGAAGCCGCTACCCTGGTGCATTACCTGCTTACAAAACACACTTGCGTGACCGCTCTCGACCTCGGCGCTTTCCGTTTGAACGAATACGAAAAGCTTCTCTGCCTGTCATTGCAAGGAAATGCTTGCATCAAAGATATCAAGCTACGCTTTCCCAGATTTCAAGATTACGAAAGTGTTTGCTGCCTTATCTCTTCTATGGAAAAACTGGAGAAACTTGAGTGTTCTGTAAGGGCGGAATATTCGACGTCATTTATTGAAGCAATTACAAAGCTCATTGTGGCGACCTCGTCATTAACTGTTCTAAATCTCTCAGAAGTCTCCACGAGGTGTGACGCCGCTAAGGACCTTATGATAGCACTGCGAGCCAACTCGTCTCTAAAAGAGCTTTCATTGCACGGCTCGTGTTTACGTGAAAGTTCAAAACCGCCGTTCGCAGAGTACTTGAAGTGTACAAAAACACTGAAAGCATTGAGTATTAATGCAGACGTACATCAGGACCATGACCTGCTACCCTTTATTTTGGAAACACTGCTGAATAATAACTCAGTTACCGAGACAAGCTTCACGGGTTTTCCAATAGTTTCAAATGTCGCTGAAGTTCTAGCGAAAATTATGGATGACAATACGATCATCCAACGTTTCAAACTCATTAATTCTCTCATTGTTTCCGGCACGCAGATGCACTCAAACACTGACTATTGGCTTATGGCACTTCATGGAAGTCAAGTACTGAAGGAAATCCACCTTCCATACAGCATACTAAGACTGGAGCAGTGGTCCTTGCTCCTCTCCATGGTACCAGGAAAAGCAAACCTCGAAAGATTCGTCATAGAACTTAACACTCTTGATACAAAAGACTTGGCTATGATTTATGAGGCCTTGAAAATAATGCCAGATGGAAAAGTTTCAATTGTAAACTGCCACATGTGTTGTGCTTTTTATTTTTGCAAATGCTCTGGATACTCTCCCAGCTCTTTAGCTGCCTAGGCAGTGGAACTCAAACCCTGTTTATAGAATCTTTACAACAGACGGCACTTCTTAGTAAAGTGACGGCGGTCCACCTGGACATATGGACTGCATTCTTAGGCGTCGGGGAATCATCCGCTATTGCACATTACATTGACAAAACAACGGCGCTCAAAACACTACATCTGATTACGTGGAGTAATAACATATTTACTCAAGCAACGAACCCTCATTGGCGAGTCATTCTGCAAGCGCTATCTAGCAATATGACCATAAGAGAACTACGGTTGAGAGCAATGTGCATGAATGCAGAAGACATCGAACTCCTGGCGGCTGTTGTTGCCTCGTCTAAGCGCATCTCCACCTTTCACCTCGTACCGCAGCGTACGAGCAGTGCTTCCTCCTTTCTACAGGCTCTCGCAGTTGGCATATCTGACAACTACACGCTTCTGAACTTTACTCTGCACTGGGGTGTGAACAGCGACATGGTTCAAGGCATGGTTCTCCATCTCAGACGCAATACGTCGCAACTCTGGCCTGGTGGCGCGCGCTGCTCAGTTCGTCTGTGGCGCGCGAAATGAAAGGTGAGCAACACGTTTACCACTAAGCGTGTCGTAAATGTTTACACTGTATAAAAATGTTTTTAGTGCGCCTGTAGAAGCTTTTAAAAACTTGTTGTTGTTGCTGCTGCTGTTCTTGCGCCAGATCTTGTGAGAGAATGATTTATACAACTTGTGTTCAGCGAAAATGGTCACCGTGTAGGCTTGTGCGTCAGAGGACTTCAAAGCACGAAGTTGCATGAATAATGCTGTATGTTTTCTAGTTTCTCTTTAGACGGAGTTTTCTTGCTATGTTTAAGTTACTGTCCTACGCTAGACATACCAGACACGTTTAACGGCGTAACAGCGCGAAGTAGCGACAGCCGAAAGTAATTTAGAGGCGCGAAGCGTACGACACAGCACCACGAGTTCATGTACGCGAAAATGGCAAACATGACAATGGTCTTCATCGGCATCCCTTTTGAAAGAGCACTGAGAGACATAGCCACCAAGCTTGTTGTTCGCTTATTAGGAGTTTCGTGCAGCTATTACATTCTAGCATATTTAAATCGGATCATTGAGTCTCAATGCTTCTACAATATGCGATTTCTCTTCCTTACTTCTGATGTAACTGGTTGTTTATTCAACGAAATATTTACTTGTAGAGGAGGAGGAGGGGGGGGGGGGGGGCATTTGGAAGGATTGTAAAAAGAAAGTAATCATGACAGCTGCAACTGTGTAGCTCGAGCAACTGGCACCAGAACGGCGTTCATCAAGGGATGAAAGAAGACTAAAGGTTAGGGGAAAAAGAAATCATAGAGGCAGACTATTTACCTATGTACACATATTTCCATTTTGTTTTCATTTGTATTCATATTTCTGCTTCGACATTGAGTGAGCAATGTGGACTAAATGATACATCATAAGCGACTCATTATTATTTAATAATTTTGGAGCTGTATATTTTAAGTACGGCACCACCAAACACTACGGCTGCTGTTTCTAAAGCACACCTATTGGTTGCTTTGCAGAAGCTGGTGCAGCAAAATAGTACCAACTTACTCATCGGCTGAGGGCACACCTTGCGTTAAAAACTTCTGGGGTGTTTGGTTGGCTTCAAGAAGAATACGTACGCCACTTCTGTAGCGGTGCGCGTTTATCTATTAATTATTAATTAATTAATTGTAAACACTCCCCTCGAGCTATTCGCTTACTCAAATAGCGCATATACAACACAAATAGTACATAACAGCCGTTAATGGCGTAAGGTGCCGCGTTGGTTTCATTGCGTTTACTCTACATTAATATTCCCTATCGTAAAACATCGGTCTGTCTTAAGGCGCCGTTCTTCGCCTTTTTACTAGTGACAGTAATGCAGGGCGATCTTACCCACTTGAACCGTGGTGCAAATATGGCTGAGGTAATTAAATGTCAGCGTGACAATTTTGACTTTTTATTGAGATAAAAATTACGCGAGTTGGGTTTTAAACCTGCTAGAAAACACCGGCAAGATATTGTGAGGCTCTGTATTTTTATCATAAAGCGACAATAATTTCATCTTGCTTTAAGCTGAAAGGAACGCAGATTCCCGTATGATAAAATTTTTTTATAGGGTTGATGACTTACGTGGTATACTGCGGACTTCTGCGACAGTGGAAAATGGCAAAGAAGCCAAAGTTTCCCTTTTTTAAATAAAATTAATGTAGAAGATAAGGTTTTGGGTTGAGCTTTTAAAACGATAAGCGCAAGTAACACGTCTGGATACGCAGGCGTCATAATACCTCCTAATACGTACTCTCTTTTTTCTGCGGCTGTGTACACGCGGAGCGACGATAAAAATGACAGTCCGTAGCAAATTTCTCAGAGTTGTTACGCTCATTGCGCGCAGTGTTGTAAATAAATCCGGTTCCCTTGATGGCGCAATCTTGTGTTATTATCTCCATGTCTTAGCAATTACAGAAACGTGTATTTATTTATTGATTTATTCAAATTACCTCACAGGCTCCTACATTGGAGTATTGTGTGAGGGGGGGGGGGGGGTTACATAGTAGGGGTAACAGTAACTGGAGCATGGGAACTACATTATACAATGCTTATTGACTGTTAGTACAGAAACAGTGGGAAAAAAAAGAAAGAAAAAAGAAAAAAAAACCAAGAAACATCTTTATACAATAGTTAAATATCACCTCAGTTAGAAAAGATGGCCGTTACTTCGGCCCTAAAATTGGTTGCATTTCTAATGTTCACGATGTGCTCCGGAAGACCATTCCAATGATTAATTGCCTGTGGCAAAGCGGATGAATTAAAGGCAGTGGTTCTACTTGAAATGCGTTGGAAGCGTAATGGGTTATTCAAACGACGTGAGGTGCGAAAAGGTTTTACAAGAGGCAACGATGAGTGATTGGTACTATAGACGATCTTATGAAATAGACAAAGCAAGGCAATTAGTCTGCGTGATTGCAAGGTAGAAAGAGAGAGTGATGATTTAATGTTTGTTATGCTGGAGTGATAGTTGTAGTTCCTGGAAATGAAACGTGCGGCACGATTTTGAATAACTTCAAGGGAATTAATTAAGTAAGCCTGATGGGGTGACCAAATGGGTGATGCGTACTATAATTGCGGGCGAACGAATGTTTCATATGCGAGCTTACGGGTAGTTGCAGGAGTTCCATGGAGATTCCTTTTAAGATAGCCTAATGTGCGAGATGCTTTAGCTGTTACTTTCTGTATATGGGTGGACCAGGAGAGATTATTGGAGAAATGAACACCGAGGTATTTGTAGGAAGAGGCATGGGACACCAAGGTGTTACTCAGTGAGTAATGGAAAGAGGAGTTGGTCTTCTTGCGGCTGAATGTCATTAATTTACACTTATCGGTGTTAAGTGACATTTGCCAAGATGTACACCAAGCGGTTACTTCATCGAGATCCATTTGAAGTGCTAGGTGATCTGCAGGTGAACGGATTTTGCGGTAGATGATGCAGTCATCTGCGAACAATCTGATGGTTGATGAAATGTTTGATGGCAGGTCATTAATGTAAATGAGGAACAACAAGGGGCCCAAGACACTACCTTGTGGTACGCCGGATAGTACATCACTTAATGGAGATGAGTGACCGTTAACGACTGTGAATTGTTTACGACATGACAAAAAATTTCTTAACCATGATGATGTTAATGAGTCGAGTTTAAGGGAAGTGATTTTAGTTATTAGACGTGAGTGAGCGACGCGGTCAAATGCCTTGGAAAAATCTAAAAACATGCAATCTGTCTGAATGTTCTCGTCCATATTCTGCAGTAGTTCGTGAGTAAATTCTAGTAATTGTGTTTCGCACGAGAAACCTTTCCTAAAACCATGCTGGTTAGTAAAAAAGAACTTGTTAGTGTCGAGATGCTGCGCAACGTTTGACGCGATTATGTGTTCTAGGATCTTGCATGGCACTGATGTCAATGATATGGGTCGGTAATTGCGTGCGTTAGTTTTGTCACCTGATTTGAAAATGGGGGGTCACTTTGCCAATTTTTCCAGTCTGCTGGAATTTCTCCTGTTGTGAGTGATTGACGAAAAATATGAAAAAGAATGGTGCGTGAATGAGTGACAGTGTTCTTTAGAATTTTTGTATTAATGTTATCGACACCGGCGGATGTGGATATCTTGAGATTGTTTATGCATGAGGCAATACCGGTTACGCTAATTTCTATGGGGCTCATGTATGGGTAATCAGCATCTACTAATGATGGAATAGTGGAATGGTCTTCTCGTGTGAACACTGAAGTAAAGAAGTCATTAAAAATAAGGGGGCGTTCTTCTTCATTTATTGGAGCACCAGTGTCATTTAACAAAGAGATGTGAGCCGACGAGTTGGCGGGTGATATAGCTTTCCAGAATTTTTTGGGGTTGTGTGTCATAAGCGATTGAAGATCGTGACAATAATACTTATACTTGGCTTTTCGGATGCCATTGCAAAATTTTTTATCAGCGGTTTTGTGTTTCTGCCACGAAGCTGGAGTGTTAAGGCGTTTTGCCACTTTGAAAAGTCTCTTTTTTTTCTTTAGTGCACGCAGCGTCTTGTTAAACCAAGGTTTAGTTGGGTTCATGCGAAATGAACGTAGTGGTATGTGAGTTTCCATTAATTTAACTAAAGCCTCTTTAAACAGGATCCAATTGTCATTGACCGAACGCTGTGAAAAAGTCTGAAGGAACGTGTCACAAAAACCCTGCAAGCCGAGGTTAATAGCGTTGTAGTCTGCATGGTTATAATCAAAAATACGTTTATCTGTAAATTCACGCGTGCATGAAGGAATGAAAATCTTAAAATTAAGTAACGCATGGTCACTAATGCCCTCCGAATAGGAAATAGCGCCGATACTGTCAGGGTCCGACGCAAATACGAGGTCGAGCGTGCTGTTTCCTCGAGTAGGCTGGTGGACTAGTTGTACCAAGGAGTAATCGAGGGTTAACTGAAGAAAATTAGTTCCGTCACGAGTTTGCGAACATAAGCTATGCCAATCAATGTCGGGATAGCTGAAATCACCAAGTAGGCAGACGCTTGCTTTTGGGAACTGAACTTTTACTTTGGCGAGGTTATCATGCAAATTGGGGACGAAGGATTGTGGACTATCTGGTGGTCTGTAACAAACGCCAAAAAGATGCTTGGAAGACGACGAAGTGATGCAAACCCACATAATCTCTAAGTCACTGTGAACGTACCGGAAAGGAAGTTATCTGTTGTTTCACGGCGATCAGTACTCCTCCGCCTCTTCTTTCGTTTCTATCGTTACGGTAGATGGCAAAATTATCCAGATCAGGCAGTATTTCGTCATTTCTAATCTCATCACGCAGCCATGTTTCGGTTAAAGCTAAAATGTCAGACTCATGATTATCGAGATATGAGCAGAGTTCAGTGCGTTTGGGAAGGATGCTGCGTATATTAGTGAAGCATATAGATAGCTCGGAGTGTGCGGTGTTTTTACAAGAAGGCATCAAGTTATGTCTGAGGACACGTGGTGCTGTGTTAGACCTGTGCTATGCTGAAGATAACATTACAACGTCACTGGCGGCGTCATACACGTAAATATTGTCGTTTATTCTTAGCTTATCGACATTAAGTTTGCACGGCACATTTTTCGATTTTGCAAATTCTATCAGCTTCTTCCTGGCTAGCCTTGTCTGGAATGAATAATCTTCGCGGACCGCAAAATCTGTTCCTTTGAGCTTAGGACCATTTTCAATTACACGTTGCTTGTCTTTAAAAAACGTGAATTTAGCTATCACTGGCCTGCATTTTGAAGAGTCGTATTTTCCGATCCTGTGTGCTCGTTCTATTTTGGATGAATCAATTGCAATGTCTGACTTATCCTTGCAGATTTCGATGACCTTTGTTTCAGCACTTGACCACGTCTCAGAAACATTATCGGGAATTCCAAAAAACACTAAATTACAGCGTCGCAGCCGGTTTTCCGTATCGTTACAACGTGATGCAATTGATCTGAGCTGAACAGAGAAACCGCTGGAATCCGTACCAGGAGAATCAGCTGACGATGAAGCGTGGCAGCTTTTTAAGTCAGTAATGTCGACTTCAACTGCACGAATCCTAGAAGATAGTTCCTTCAGTTCAACGTCTACAGACGCCTGCCATTGCTTCAACTCCCGTAAATCACTTCTAACGCCGTCTTGGCCTGATTCTATCCTTTGTACGGTCTCCAGCACCTTTGCAAGTACGTCGTTAGAATTTGGTCCGGGATTTGTTTCCACGTCCCCTGGAAAGCATTAGAAGCAGGCCTTCTAAATAACATTGAACACTTTCTTGACAAAGTTTCTATAGCAAATAACCACTGTCTGGGGCACGACAGCAAAAGAAGGCAGCGATTGTTGCTTTTTAGGCAAGTACAATAATCAAGGTAACTAACCTGGAACAGTACGAACGGTAAGCGCTCCATTGCCGATGCGGTGTCGTGCCCCAGAGGGGCGTTTACGGGCAGCAGCTTATATTCCGTATGACCGGTGCTGATAGCGGTATCGGTGGTGGTGAATGGCCGCAGTTGCCAGCCGAAGAACTGGTTTTCACTCGGTTGATCCTGTCGGTACGGCTGATGCGTCCAATCCGCGGGTTGGCCAGCATTTTGTAGAGGACAGGGGAAGACCTTGTCCGTTGCCGACGAAGGCGGCGATGAGCCAACAAGAAGGGCAACCTGGAACAGTACGAACGGTAAGCGCTTCATTGCCGATGCGGTGTCGTGCCCCCGATACGTGTAGATGTGCAGAATTCGGCAGTAGTACTGTCTGCTTACAGGCTTATTCATACAGGTAGGGAGCCGCGAGAGGAGAGTAGCTATAGCCATTAAAGAAATATTGCATTTACTTTTTTGGATGACATTAACAACGATGAAAGTGTGTGATGCGGAACTAAGTTTCATAGTTGCGCATGACACGCTGCGATGCGGTACATCACACGTGTGATGCGGAACTAAGAGGGCATGTACTGACATCCGGATGTTTTGGCCGAATGTTTAGAAGCCATGAATATTTACGTTGCTGATAGTACGAATTTTCGATCAAGGATAAGAATAGCAAATCTTAACCTGTCTATATATACTCTTTCCAAACCTTTTTTAACCATGGTAAAGATACCAGACATGCAAAAGTGCTGCTTTTGTGTACGTTCGGCTTCTGTTTACAGCGGCCTGTGTACTTAGGTTTATGGACACTTTAAAGAACCCCTGTTGCTTGAAATATGGTCGAAAAATCAAGTCTAATAAGGATGTGCCCCCAGTACAACGATCGACTATTTACGTTAGGTTGCATGATAAGGAGAAGTTTACCAGTTGTCTACATATGAAAGGTTCGTGACGAGATAACTGAAAAACTAATTTTTGGCAAGTTGAGGTCGCCAATAAGTATTATTAAATTGGAGAAAATGAGATTCTGTTTTTTTAATAAATGAGCTCAAGATGTCCAACAGTCTACGACATGTCGACTGTGCTGAATGATGACGCCCAATATAAAAAAATGACCCCCCCCCCTTCCCGAAGGGAATCGTGAGAATGCGAATGCATTTCGCGCGCGCTTCACTCCATTTATATATACGTGTGAGCGAGCGGACGGGAGAGTGGAGGGGCGCAGGGAGGAGAGAGAGCGAACGGTGAGAGAAGGAGCAGCGGAGCACTGCACCTACCCACTGCTACACTCTCTCCACACACGCGGCAGCTCCGCCGAGCTTCCGCGATGCGAGCGCCCTCACACACCAGAGCGCGCTCCTCCTCTCCACTCACTCTCCGCTACTCCGCCCGCACCACCTGCTCCGGTTGCTAGGGGCGAGGAGCTGTTGCTATCGGAGAGGGAGTGAGAGCGGAGAGATGACACCTGCCGGCGCGCACACCTCCTCAACCTATCCTCCTCCTCTGCGGACAACGCCGGACAACGCCGCCTGACACAGCCCGACTAAGAAATGCATTCGCATTTAAAACGTAACAACTGTTTATTGGATTAGCAGCAGCAGCAGCGGGCGAGCATACCGGCGCTACGCTCGTCTGTGTAGCGGAACAATAATTCCTTTCCAAGCCGGCCAGCCTGTTTAAGCAGCCACCGCCACCCCTTTTAGCAGCCACCGTCACCCAGGTGACGCATACCTACGTGACGCTATGGTGGTTCTGTGTTTTGACTTCAGTGCAACGCGTAGCCGTGTCACGCCGGGCTGGATGATAACGAGGCAGAGGCTGCGCGCAAATGTGCGCTCAGTGTGTGGCCACATCACAAAGTGGTGATTTAGGAGGACGGTAAACAGTACCAACGTTTACAAAATCATTTCCCAGGCAAACTTTACGCCATGTAGATTCACTGTCAGTGAGGCTTTTAATCACTGAAAAATGAAGGTCAGTGCGAGGAAATATAGCTACACCTCCTCCTCTACTACAGGTACGATCAGATATAAGTAAGGACTGCAAAATCAGGCCGGTGGTTTTTCAGGCATCGCATATGTCACTATTTAGCCAAGTTTTTGTTACACCAGGGGTCGGCAACCTGCGGCCCCCGGCACGACGTCAGAACCACAACCCCTTCCCCTTAGATAGCAACAATGAAAGATCGTTTCCAGTTGGCATTGTCCCCCCATCTTCACACTTAGACGGATTCTGTGACAGGTTGCAGTTTTATGACGTACTGGGCATGCGCGGTGCTGGCTCCTATGCGTGCAAGCGTATTACTTGTCCACTGTTTCCCTCTTCCCTTCATTATTGTTTCCCTCCCCTTCCCCGTGTAGGGTAGCGAATCGGGCGTAACCTGGTTAACAGCCCTGCTTTTAAATGCGAAGCATTTCTTAGCGAACTTCGGCGACATTGAGCGTATCTATCTATCTATCTATCTATCTATCTATCTATCTATCTATCTATCTATCTATCTATCTATCTATCTATCTATCTATCTATCTATCTATCTATCTATCTATCTATCTATCTATCTAGCCACCTACGACTTTGTGCTCTCCCGGCCGTATCGTTAATGGGAGTTATACCATTTGGTATAGCATAACATGACTCTATGACGAACGTAAATGGCTGGTCATATCATGAAAATCATGAATAACTTGTCATGAAAAGTATGATTTACATGCCACGCTCATGGCGCGCTCGCGGCCGTTTCGTTAGCTTGATATACACCAAATTTGGGATTGAGTGACGTGACTGTATGACGAACATAAATGACAAGCGGTAATATGGAAATTATGACATGTCATGAGCGACATGACTTGCATTCCACGCTCGTGGCGCGCTCGCGGCCGTTTCGTTAGCTTGATATACACCAAATTTGGTATGGAGTAACGTGACTGTATGACGAACATAAGTGGCAGGTGGTAACATGGAAATCTTGGCATGCGTGTCATCTACAACGCCATTTACATGCCACGCTCATGGTGCGCTTGCGTCCAGTTCGCTAGCTTGATATACACGAAAATTGGTATTGCGCGACGTGACTGTATGACGAACACAAATGAAAGGTCCTAACATGTCAAACATGACATGCAAATTATGTAAAGCAGGATTTGCTCTTTCCTGGCTGCTTCGCATTACATCGACTCCCCCACAGTGCGTGGGATCTTCCGGCTTTTGTCCATTATATTTTCCTCGCATTTCTAGGATAATTACCACACAGTTAAATCAGTGCAAATAACGCCGCCTATACCATCGTTGCCTTCAATGTCTGTCGGTTTTTATTGAATTTCTTTCAAAAAAAAAAGAAAGGAAACGGACCCTTAACTTTCTATTTCTTATAGTTTAGTGTCCGTCAATTTGTCCTTCATGCGACAGCATTCTCCGTATTGCGTCGCCTGCTTCTTTCGGCAAATAATGATGTGTCGTTACCTTCCAGCAGCGATGTCGAGTATTTGCCATAAAGAAAAAAAAATTTAGGCATTGCTTTTTCTTTTTCGTTTTCTCTCTCTCTCAGCCAGATAACGTAGCAAGGCTAATTGGGCTAGTTGGTATTGGTTCATCTTTTAACTGAATAAGGGTGCGCACACAGACACGGACACTAGAAGAAGGCCCTTATGTTGTGTGCATTTTCTTCTTCTAGTGTCCGTGTCTGTGTGCGCGCCCTTATCCAGACAACGTCTTCAATTCCTTTCGTCGCCCAGGTCCCAAAAATGGGCAAAAATTTACTTAGTGAAATTTCAGGAGGCTTTCCCTTACAAAAATAGATATTGACCGTTTTTAAACGTCCAGCCAACGTTCTACCAATTTTAATGACGGGCTATGGAGTTTTGACGCTCTATTTACATACCGTTAAAAGAAAGCTTTTTTTACTTTCCTTTAAAGAAACTTTCTCTAAAGAAAGTTAAAAAAAAGTTTTCTTGCTTCCGTTTAAAGAAACTTCCTCTAAAGGAAGGTAAAATAATGTTTGCCTACTTTTGTTTAAAGGAACTTCCTCTAAAGAAAGTTGAAATATTGTTTGCCTACTTTTGTTTGGAAGAAACTTTCTCTAAAGAAAGTTAAAATAATGTTTGTCTACTTTTGTTTAAAGGGGCCTTGACATGCGGTCGCCCAACAATTTGTGGTTTTCAGTGAAAACTAGAAGTAGAGGGCCTATTATGCCTGCACAGATATGAAAAGTAGGCCGTAAAAGAATATTTCAGAGCAAAACAAGCCCTAGCAATGGCCGGCTTTAAACCCCGCCCACCCACCTATCATTTTCCTTTACGTCGCTCACTGCGTCGTCCTCAATTTAAGTTGAAACCTCTTTGTAAGTCTCCACGTTTCTGCTCCGTAGGTAAGTACCGGTAAGATGCAGCTGTTATATAACTTCCAATTGAGGATAGTGGTAGACTACCATTCATGATTTGAGAATGCTGGCCGAATGTGCTCGATCCCATTTTTATTCTTCTAGTTAGTTCACTGATGGTACGGCTCCGCGGTTACTAGCTGCCCTATGTAGATGTATTCTTTTACAACTTCCAATTTATCGGCACCTATCGCAAAGCGCTGTTCTCTGCCGAGATTGTTCTACATTACTTTAGCTTTATGCTTATTAATTTTCAGGCCTACGTTTTCGCTTTACGTATCCAGTTCAGTAATCATCAGCTGTAATTTGTGTCCCCTTTGTTACTCTTTAGGGCAATGTCATCAGCGTATCGCAGGTTACTAAGATACTCTCCATTAACTCTTATCCCTAACTCTTCCCATTCTAGGGCCCTGAAAACCTGCTGTAAACCCGTGGTGAATAACATTGGAGAGATCGTGTCTCGCTGCCTTACACCCTTCTTTATTGGGATTCTGTCGCTTTCTTTATGAAGGACTATGGTGACTGTGGATCTGCTGTAGATTTCTTCCAGTATGTTTATATAGGCGTCGTCGATGCGCTGATTCCGCAGTGCCTGCATGACTGACTGCTGATGTCTCCACCGATTCAAATACCTTCTCATAATCTATGAAGGCTATGCATAGGGGTTGGTTGTATTCCGTGCATTTCTCTCTATCACCTGATTGATAGTATGAATATGGTCTATTGTTGAGTAGCCCGTACAAAATCCTCATTGATCCTTTGGTTGATTGAACTCCAATGTCGTATTAATTCTTTTAGTTATTATATTTGTAAATAGCTTGTAGACAACGGACAGTAAGCTGATCGGCCTGTAATTTTTCAAGTCCTTGACGTCCCCTTTCTTATGGATTAAGATGATGTTGTTATTCTTCCAAGATTCTGGTATACTCCCCGTCAAGAGACACTTCGTATACAGGGTGGCTAGTTTTTCTAACACAATCTCTCCACCGTCTTTTAACAGGTCTGATGTTACCTGATCCTCACCAGCGGATTTGCCTCTTTGCATTCCCTCTAGGGCTTTCTTTACTTCTCCTCTCAATACTGGTGGGATGTCAGATTCCTCTGGGCTATTGCTGCTTCTTACGTTATCATCCTGATGGTCTCGGCTGCTGTACAGAGCTCTGTAGAACTCCTCCGCTACCTCAACTATTCTATCCATATTGGTAGTGGCTTTTCCTTCCTTGTCCCTTAATGCATACATCTGATTTTTGCCTATGCACAGTTTTGTCTGCACTGCTTTGAGGATTCTTCCGTTCTTTAGGGCATCCTTAATTCTCTCCATATTATACCTTCTTATGTCGCCTACCTTACGCCTATCGATTAACTTCGAAAGCTCCGCCAGCTCTATTTTATCTGTTGCTTTTGAGGCTTTCATGGTTTGACCTTTCTTAATTAGGTTTTTGGTCTCCTGGGATAGCTTGCCAGTGTCCTGTCTAATGATTGTACCCCCGACTTCCATTGCACACTCCCTAATGATACTGATCAGATTACCATTCATTGCATCAACACTAAGGTCGGTTTCCTCGGTTAGAGCCGCGTATCTGTTCTGAATTGAAACTCTGAATTCCTGTACTTTCCCCCCTCAGCGCTAGTTCATTAATGCTGTACCTACCATGCTGTACCTACGCGTTATTTGAAGGTCGCCAAGTTTGGTCCCTTCCAGAGGCATGTTATCGTTTCTCGACGTTTCTTTTTTCATATTTACATTACAATTGCTACTAATAGCATCCCCTATACCTCTCTTGGCCTCATTTTCTGTTACTTCTCATAAATATTGTGTCTAACAATGAAAAACGAGCCCTTAAATTTCCACTTCTCTCCTTCGCCACAGCTGTGTCATCATCGTTGGAATAATCTGCCATATTCTCATGCTGAAACACAGCGAGTCAAAGAGATATCTGCAGCAAAATAAATGCAGACTGCTCACCTTCGACCAGATTTCTCTACTTGAAGCTGGGCTGGCATTTTGTAACTTTGTACCAATGTCGGTCTAGGGCTTCAACAAAAAAAGCAGCTTCAACGTATAATGTTCCTGCTGAGTTGTTGGCCCAAATTACTTTTGCAAAAACTCTATCTCTTGTAGACAAACTGTACACAGGCGCACTGGAAGTGTAATAATGTAGTAATTTATTTGCAACTTACCTGCGGCTTGGAGACCAAGCAAGAGGAAAAAAATATTGTGCTCGTTGTACTCCGCTTTTGCTTATTCAAAATCCTATTATTTGCTGTTGAATACTAAGAACTCTTCATAATATCACTTTCATTATTTGGCTACAAATTTGGCGCTAAAATAAATGGCGTGGCTACTTTGGGTACTTTTAGTTTGAGTCTTGGCTCCTTTTCAAATCTGCCCAACGGCAACCCTGAATATATCCCAAGATGCTGCGTCCATAATAAACGACGATGCATTTGCAGAAGTAATGAACCGTTCGCTTAATATTGCTTAATTAATTTTATTTTAACCTGTATGTCTGAAAGAATGCAAATGAGTTCTGCGGAAACCCGCAAGGTGGCGGAAGGGTTATGAAAGGGAAAATTGACAACCACCCGTTTGTAGCACGAAGCCACAAGGAAATCCGAACGGAATTCTCAGAAAGAAAAGCTTCTTAGTTGCCGAAAAATTCGTCCTGGTCCGGGGTCCGAACCCGGGACCAACGCCTTTCCGCGGTGGTCGCTCTACCAATTGAGCTAACCAGGAAGCTAGCAATTGGCACCGCGCGGGCGAATTCATTGACAACTCGAAGCACGTGGACACAAGTAATGCAAATGAGTTCTGCGGAAACCCGCAAGGTGGCGGAAGGGTTACGAAAGAGAAAATTGACAACCACCCGTTTGTAGCACGAAGCCACAAGGAAATCCGGCAACTAAGAAGCTTTTCTTTATGAGAAATCCGTCGGATTTCCTTGTGGCTTCGTGCTACAAACTGGTGGTTGTCAATTTTCCCTTTCATATGTCTGAAACCTTGTAATATCTTTTGTGTGGGCAAGTGTTATTTATTGACAGCTTTCTTTATTCTGCTGTTAACAAATGTAGTACATCTCTTTCACTGTAACCTCCCGCATAATCACTGTAACATCCTCCTCCCCTTCTAAAGGCTCGTCAAGGGCCTTTGGGGGGGAGGAGAAGGTTACAATGAACGTGGTGGTAGGTTACACATACCCTAAAAACCCGTCAAGGACCTTTAGAGTGGATGAATAAAACAAAACTAAAAAAAGTGGCATACGTATCACTCCTATCTGGGTGGTACTGTGACCTTTTCAGACGACTTGGAGAGTGGCGGCAGAACAGCGCAAAAAACGGGACATAGACGCACACAGGACACAGCGCTGTGTCCTGTGTACTTGGAGAGCCATCTACAGCACAGAGATGCTGTCGTCACTAGCCTCAGCTATACTGGCCAACAGCTAAATTTAAACAAGTGTTGTTTTGGCACACGAAAGCTGCTTATCCTGGGCCCTGTCTTCTACCGAGTTGGCGTCCTTCGGGATCCCACGAAACTTCGTACTGCAGTAGCACGGCTAATTGGACTAGTTGGTATTGGTCCATGCTTTAAATGGATAAGGCGCGCACACAGACACCGATACTAGAAGGATAAGGCACCTGTGTTGTTTGCGTTCTTTCTTTCTAGTGTCCCTGTCTGTGTGCGCGCCTTATCTAGTTCAAACATAAACTTCGTACGGTTGCTGCGTTTCCTAAAATGATAATGCAAAACCTTCGCAGCTTTCTAGGCCTTTTCTGTTATTTTGGACGTTTCATTCTCAACATCGCTTCAATTAGAGCGCCTTTGACTGCCCTCCGCACCAGCCGCGACCTTTGAGCGTGCTCACCAGCATGTGGTGATGCATTCAGTAAACTCCGACGTATACTTACGTCGGCTCCAATCTTCCGACATTTTGATCCACTTGCCCCGCATGAGAGAAAGAGAGAGAGACAGATGTTTATTATGAGAGAAAACTTGCGAGCCCTCCAAAGTAATTTCACAAGGACGCTGGCAATGTCGGCCTCGGCGCTGTGCTTGCCCAGCCTAAACGTGGATTTGACGACAAAGTCGTTGCTTGTACAAGCCGTACACTTACCAAAGCCGAAGCCGTTACGGAACAGGAATGCCTAGCCATCATAAGAACCATATGAAATGTCCATGCTTGTTTTTATGGCCACCAGTTCGATGTGGTTACAGACGACGATGCGTTTTGTTGGCTCTCCTCTTTGAAAGATCCATCCACTCGGCTTGCTGGCTGTGTACTCCGGTGACAAGCAGGAGTGCGACATTCGCGTGATTGCCGCTGTGGACGCAAACATTCTCATGCGACGCTCTGTCTCGCTCGCCTATCCCATCTGGTACTGTACCCCCCATCAGTGTGCCTCACTACCGCAGCCAGGGGGGGGGGGAGGGGGGGAGTTGAAACCACACACACACCCCAACCCCGAATTTTTTTAGTTGTGCATGTGAATATATACATGAACACTTACTGAAGGAAGCACTAACATAAAGTACGGTTCAACTCTCTCCCCCCCCAAAAAAATAATCTGGCTACGCCTCTCTTGTCCTTCAACGACGCGCCCTGAATCGCCATCCCCTCGACATACCTCTAGAGCGATGCAAACATCCCTGCAATGCTTCCGTTTTGGACTTATCCCGTGAGCCAGCGTCACTTACCGTCCCTCGAGAAATATGCCGTCAAGCACACCATTTCATTCTTCGCGATGTTCTCTCTACCATCGCAACTACCTCTGAGATCAACCCAAATGGCTCTTATTCCGCGCCATTTACGCTCAGACATATGCGCCACCTTCCACGCCGACTCACAGAGCGCACATTCCGAAGTGTTGAAGACTTCTCCGGCTCCGCTACTATTAACGCGGATTGTACTGCTTCGTGCGCCGCTACATCAGTTGCTTCACGCAGCACCGTAAGAATCCCCCCCCTTGCCATTTCTCCGCTCCGTTACAACCACTGCCTTATCCTGTCCGCCCCTTGGACTGCGTCGGCGTTGATTGGTATGGACCAATTCCCATTACTCCTGCTACCAACCGACAGATAATTGTTGCCATTGATCACTTCACATGCTAAGCAGAGACTTCACCATTGCCATCGGCATCGGCTAGTGATGTTGCCTCTCATTTCACACCACGTCATTCTACAGCACAGCGCACCTTGTGAGTCGCTTATCGACCGATGGGCGTGTATTTTTGTGGGACGTCGTAAAGCAATTCTAGACGAATGCAATGTCTTTCACCAGGCAATCACGGCTTACAATCATGAAACGAGTGGTTTAACAGACTGATTTAATCGAATGTCGGGCGGTATGCTGGCCGTGTAAGTCCCTTCCGATTACTAAGACTGGGACTGTGTCCTTCCCTTAGTGACGTATGCTCATAATACTGCTACGCAGATCACGACTGCATTCTCATCTTACTTCCTGCTATATGCACACGAGCCCTCCTGCACGTTATGCGCACTACTTCCTTGACACGCTTATGTGAGTAAGACGATGACAGTTTCCCAAAGTTGAGAAAACACTGAAGAGGGTCGCCAGACTGTTCTATCTTACACCACTGCTACTCATCAGCGCCAGAAATATCATCGAGACATCTCAAAGCCTTTTAGAGTCGTATACTCTGACTGCCTTGTGCGGCTCTGGATTTATTCAGGTAGCCCCGGTCGGTCAACGAAACTTCTGTCGAAGTACCACAGCCCGTACCGTGTGTTCTAGCAAGCTTCGTGCGCTGTCAAGACGCTTGAGCCTTCTTCTGATCAACAATGCTGAGGGCATGAGATTGTGCATATAGACCTGCTAAAGCCTTACCGTCGCTGTGCAGTGGTGTTCAGCCTCTAACTCGAAAGGATGGCTCTTTTCCGGAGGCCCATTTAATGTAACGAATAAGACCGGTGCTACTTCTAGAAGCAGTAACATTGCTCATGCAGAGAGAAGCTGACGATTCGGCAATACAAGCTTTGCGCTGGTTCTACTTTTGCTGGTTAAATTTCTGCCTCTGTCTTTAATATTATACAATGGAAACCCTCAATAACGAAAGCCCTCATGAACGAAATTCTCGCTGCTACGAAGAAATCAGGATTCCCCGGGGAACGTCCTTAGATTTCAATGCATTTGCCCCACTCGACAGCGAAGAGGTCTTAAAGAGCACTCCCTCTATAACCGAAGCTTCAGGTAGTGATCCGCAACGTTTTTTTTTTCACTTGAGCTAGTCGGGAGCCCAGAAGTTTGAAAATTGCAGCACCGCTCACTCGACAAATCGGGCTGTGAAGAGTGAGTGCCATCTACGCTACAGTGCGACAATGGTGTGATTAGTGCATTGGTGTGGTGTCGCGGGTGATGCAAACGCGGTGGTGTGGACACTACAGCGGCACCACGCAACGGACACGCGCATCACAAAAAGGACGACGTTGGCGGGGCGCAGCACGTGGTGAGCGGACGAGGGAAATAGGACGAGAGCCAATGAGGAGGTCGCACGGAGACGGTGGAGAAGATGACGACGAGATCGAAAGCGGTTAGTCTGCATCGGACAGCTAGGAAGAGACGCCGGTGTTAGGGCCTGTGCTGTCGTGTTTCGGACTCGAGCACAAACGGTCCATACAGCATTCGCCTTCAGACGTCCTCGGAAACGGGCGATACTGGAGACGGGGCGTTCGCATCGTCCGAGCAGCTGGTCCGGGCAGCTGAGCCAAAGTGGAGAGCACACTCCACCGTCCCGGTTGCCGAGTGGATTCCTGCTGCCGGTTGCCAGCCACGGGACGAGCCCGGGTGCTTGCCACCAGACTCTACGCACGGTACATGGGCAGGAAGGTCGCCAGCCTGCTTCGCCAAGGCCGCACTCTCCTGCCACCTCTGCGTCGGCTCGACTCCTCGTCCGCTCCACGAGTGCCCTCTCCACCAACGAGACCGCGCGCCAGCAACGACTTCGCCGCCCCATCGACTCAAGCGTCGCAAGTGCCGGTGTCTCATTTTTTTCTGTGAACACTCAGCGGAACGTTGTTCAGTCTATAGAGTGCCAGTCACAGTAGCTAAAACGCGCTTCTGGCTTAGTCTTTCTGCCTTCTTTCTCGTCTCTTTCCCCTTTTCCGTTTTGTCACAAAGTTACATTCATTTCAAGAAAAACCAGTCACGGCGCAAAGAGTACGGGGACGAAGCGAAGAAACGAACTGAAAGACACGACAAGGGTACCAATATCGGGCTTGTTGGTTCATCGTAAACTGACTTCTAGCATAGCGCAGAACCACACAGGGACAGACAATACAATAAGACTGGACGAACACAAGAGCTTGTGTTCGTCCAGTCTTATTCTTTGTCCCTGTGTGTTTCTGCGCTATGATACAAGCCAGTTTATGACAGACACGGGCGCCGTGACTTTGCGCCGTGACTGGTTTTTCCGGAAGTATGAACCAACTAGCTCAGCAACAAAAACTGTTGACTTACATTTGTTCTTTGTGTGTAAAAATGGCTTGTCCTCTCCAGACTTCAGGCTCTGTCTCCAATCAAAACAACCACCACACTAAAACCTGCATCACAAATTGGCTCCCGCGATGACATGACAGGACGAGACGAAGCCATTTTTATTCGTTGCATGACAAGAGAGTCATCGCGATGAGTTTGGCGGAATTCGAGGCGTTGGGCGTGCGCTTGGGTTTAGAGGGGGCGGAATTAAAGAAATGGTCGCAAAATCAAGAAGCTCGAGCGAGCGCAGAGAGAGCCGCAGAACTGGACGAAAAAAGGAGAGCGCTCGTAGATGAGTTAGAAATGGAAGAGGTCAAGCGCAGAACACTTCGGCTCAGGCTCAAGCTTGTAGCTGTTTAGAGACGCAGCTAAATACAGAGAGCCGTGCTAAGCCGCTTGTTAGCTCCAGTGAGATGGAATTTGAGGCAGTGTTGTACACGTTCCTCTAAAACAGGAACGAAAGCTCGTTCCTCGTTCCTTCCCAATTTCGGAACGAGTTCCCGTTACAGTTACATTTCCAAAATTGGAACGTGTCGTTACATTAACATTACATTTGAGTTTTTAATAAAGTGTCGGATAATCATGAGGCGTAATAAAGTTAGCAATTTAAAGCTCCCATTGCCACTACATATATCAAACGAATTTAACATTGCTGACAGCAGGTTATAAATAGGTAAATAAATCTAAATAAACGCTCCCAGACAAATTTTTTCGAGACCACCGGTCTTACTACATACATGTAACTGCAACTTCCGTGCTCGTCTATTCGAAGTCCAACACGTGTGGCACTTTTCAGCGTCGGTTTTCAAAGGCGCAGTCAGGATACTGCACTTCACCTATTCAAATAGAAATCTCCACCAATGCGCCAATATAACTGAATTTCTTGCACAGGATATCGCATCGAATGGGACAATACTTGGGCGTTTCAAGACTGCTGAATCAATATTTCAGTGTGAACAAAAAATAATCTTCAGAATACACCTTTGCGCCTAACTAAAGTCCCCGGTTCACAGTCAGCGAACGTATTTCTGTATATTTCGTCCTCTGTCTTTCTATCTTTTGCTTTCTTTCTTGCCTTTCGCTCTTTATATTTTTCTCTATCCCTTTCTTTATTTTTTTTTCGTTCTATCTCTCTCTCTGTCTCTCTGTGTACGTTCGCTCGCCTTCTGTCATTTTTTTCTTTTTCTCTGTCTATATATACTCGCTTTCCCCTCCATTCTTTCCCTCCTCCTCACCGTCACTTCTCCCTCCCACCCCCCTTGATATACTGTACTATACGAGGATATGCTATACATTTCTAGCGTGCACGCATGTTCCAGAAAAATGCATAGCCAACAATTTCCTCAACATCCTACTTCATTAGTATACGGTCACTCAGCTAAGAGATCTATACGAGTAAATAGAAGGTCAGCCAGAATGGTATACTGCATGGGTGAGGTGTTTATCCTTACCACCGTTCTAGCGTATAATCGGAAATGGCAGTTATTTTATGTATTCGCTCTAGAGATGAATGCGAATTCTTCAGTACTATGTGTTCGTCGTTGGGGTCGCGATGCAAGCAAGATGAACATATTAGTTCTATGCCTGTACTTAATTGCTTCAAAGTGTTGCCTATGTTGAATAAATACAATGAAGGAACAAAGAAAACTAGATAGCCGAGTGGTTACGACGCTCGCCTTCAGATCGTGGATAGGCGGCGTCGAATCTCGCCTCGCCGAAAACACTTTGCAGCCAAGAATTTATCTCTCTATATATATCCCTTCCTCTCGCTCTCTCTGCACTCGTTCTCTCGCCCCATCAAAGTTATTTCATCCCACGCCGGACTAATCAGCGCCCGTTTTCTGGGAGAGAAGCAGAAAAGATGGCGATGACGAAGAGAGTGCGTGCCGGTTCATGATGATAATTTTCTTTCTGCGACACATAGAAACCTCAGCATCACATCTCTGCTGTAAAAAATTACACCATCTCCCGCTAAAGAGAACCATGTGTAGATGTGAAGCAGCGGGCGCTAACGCTTACACTGGCGGCGGCGTTGACGCTGGCGCTCATCGCAGCGTTGCGCAGGAGAGAAAACTGGGGAGGCGCAAAGCACGCAGTGATGGAGCGGTGTTTCCTACTGGAACATGCCAATCGCTGCTAATGGGCAATGAGAGACAGAAGACTCCGACTGGACACAGACACCCGCAGTCCGCTTTTAGTTAACGCGCACGCTGCGAATTTTTATTGTTCAACAACGCACAGGAGAAATCTCCCACCGGCACCACCTTGCAGGTCAAGATCCAGTACCATATATACGGGGTGGCCGGTGAACGGTTGTGCAGCGCGAGCAGTCGGTTTTTTCAACCAAGAAACTCGCTAGCAGACGCTGCCTGCGTCGGCGTCGCGAGGCGAGAGAGCGGGGGAGCGTAGGAGAGGAGAGCGAGGGGGGGGGGACGCGCATGCGCAGTGGGAGTGTGGATGCCGCGGGCAGGGATGCCTATAGGAGAGAGAGGGGAGCGTAGGAGAGAGAGGGGGGGACGCGCATGCGCAGTGGGAGTGTGGACGCCGCGGGCGCGGGTGCCTAGAGGAGAGAGGGGGGGAGCGTAGGAGGGGAGAGAGGAGGGGAGGCGCATGCGCAGTGAGGGTGTGGTTGCCGCGGGGAGGGATGCCTAGAGGACAGAGAGGGGGGAAGAGGAGGTTTTCATTTTTATTTTTTGAAAGGGTTTGAGCAAGCCCAGTAAGGGAGGCCACGCGGCACACCACCACCATCCGGATTAAGCTTCGCCATAAGATGCTTCACATGTAAAAGTCAACTGTTCCTTCCGCACGTGGTCAGTCTCGGCGTCTTTCGCTTGCCTGTGCCCCCCAGCGGGCGCCATGAAGTAAAAAAATCACAGCACATCCGCGAAGTGAATGATGATGAGTGGGCGAAGCTGCGGGGGGATCATTCGTGTAAGCATGAATCTCCCCGTACATTGCCCTCTCGATCATGCAAAGACGTGACACGTCGTGACGCGAGCCCTCGCCTCCTCTGGATCGGCTTGCCGGCGCTGCCGTCCCGCTGCAGCTGCGCGAGCCCTCGCCGCCTCTGGATCAGATGGCCGACGCTGCCGTGCCGCTGCAACTTCGCGAGCCCGCAAATCTGGATCCGCTTGTCTGCGTCGCCGGCGCCTACTTCTCTCTCGCACAACTTGAGAGCCCGCGCTGCAGCCGCTTTGCGAGCCCTCCGCTCCGCCACCGCCTTGTCTTCTTCTTTGTTCATAGCAGTAGTAGCAGTATCGAAGCGCACTGAGTGACGACCGTCGAAAGAGAGAGGAAGCGCGCCGAGAGCCGAGAGTGGAGTTTGTGCGCCGGAGAGTGGAGCGAGCGCCGAAGAGCCATCTAGTGGGCGACATGCAAATCAAATGAGAACACAGCTGCACCTCTAGCGGGAGCGGCGTGTAATAGCGTGGCTACACCGGGGGAGTAATGTAGTACAAGCCTCGACCTTAAGGAGCTTCGCCCCTAAAAGAGAATGTGCTCTGGAACGCGCTTATTCTTCACCGTCATCAGCGTCATTGTCATCGTCATGGCGTATAATAGTTATCTTGCATGTGCTGTGCCGTGATCGCAGCATCATCATCATCGCACTAGCGTGACTACGCCGAGTGACATCGGCGGAGTGATGGACAAGCCTCGACCTTAAGGAGCTTCGCCCCTAAAACCAGGACGCTTCGTAGTCACCTGATGGACGAGCGCTGCATTTTCACGCGTCACGCGGTCGCCCATGAGCTCTGTTCTGCATGATGTGTTGCGTGCGTGCGCCTGTTGTTGAATGCCGTGGACCGTTCACAGAAGGAACGCCGTTCCCTCTACCGTTCCTGCTTAAAGGTAACGAGTTACCGTTACAGTTCCACCGATCCTGAATCGAACAGTGGCGTTCCTTCGTTCCTGCCAAAAGGAACTAGTTCCTGGAACGTCGTTCCTTGGAACGCCGTTCCGTACAACACTGATTTAAGGTGTGTTCTAGAAACTTTAACTGAGAGGACGAGTTCGACTATTAAAATAAGGGTGGCGTTGAATCTCGCTATAGTGTTTCGTTAGAGCCAGGTGTCCGGCTAGAGGATGGCGTACAGATGGCGAGCTATGAAGCTAAAGGCGCGTTTACACTAGAAGAAGGAGAAGAATGAAGAAGAAGAATGCTTTATTTTCAATGAAATGGTTTACAAAAAAATTTCTGCGAAAACATCCGGATCCGTAGCCAATATGGCTAGTTAAGGATCCGTTACAGACAATGCATGTTGTGGTTTAATTAGCGAGTACAATCTTTATGCACAGAATTCCATCACAAATCACATATTGAAATACGCTTATGTAAGAAAAAAAAACAACAGAATTAATATGACATGTACACACAGTTCTGCGGCATTAATATGGCGGTTGGTAACTCCCCGATAGAAAAAGTTTCCTAAGTGATTGCGTCATATTTGGCAGACATTTGATTCGGGTAGGAATACTGTTCCAAATTTTAGCACCAACAAAGGGTATTGTACGACGGCCGTAAACATTGTGCACTATCGGCAGATTAAGGTTTTGCTGTTCTGCCTGTCTAGTGTGACCTCTGGGTTTTAATAAAATTGATGAGTGGAAGGGTACGTTTCTTTTCATTATTTTGTGCACTAATGCTGCGCTTTTGTATTGCCTTACCATATTAAAAGGCATCATGTTGAGGTTTCTGAAAATTTCAGCTGATGGTGCATTCTTGGGTGCTGATGCAATAGTTCGTACAGCTCTTTTTTGCAAAATGGTAACGAGCGAGCAATATGAGGCATATGTGTAGCTCCATGATTCGATGCAATAACTGAGGTGAGAATGGAAAACGTTAAAGTATAAAATACGGAGTATGTGTACGTTAAAATAGTTTCTAGCCTTAAATAATGCAAAGCACCCAAAGCTTAGTTTTCTACACAAATTGTCTATGTGAGATGTCCAGTGGAATGAATGGTCTAATGTGACGCCAAGGTAAGGTAAGTATATGCGTCTACCTTGTCAATGCGAGTTTCCCTGATGTACAGACCACGTGTTTCAGGGATCACTTTTCGGTTAGAGGCGAAAACAACGTACTTGGTTTTTTCGTATTTAATCATAAATTGTTTTGTTTAAACCATTCAGACGTTACTTGCAGCTCTTCATTGGCGAGTGCTACGGCTTCCTGAAGAGGCTGACGTGCTATAAGTAAGGCAGTGTCATCTGCATACAGAGCTGCTTGCATATGGGTTAAGGATAGTGGATAATCATTAATGAAGAGGGAGCACAAAATTTGTCCAAGTACTGAACCTTGCGGCACACTGGTTTCGACGGGTTTCCTGTTTGACTTGTTACCAATTATTTGTACATACTGAGTGCGTTCGGACAAATAACTGCGAAAGAACTTTGAAGATATGCCTCTAAATCCATAGCGTTCGAGTTTGTTTAGCAATATATTGTGGTCCACTGAATCAAAAGCTTTTTTTATGTCTAGGAATATACCTATGACGAATTGGTTGTCGTTTAGTGCACGGTTTACTGTTTCTACCACAAAGCTTCCCGCAGTAGCCGTACTGTGTTCTTTTCTAAAGCCATGTTGATTCGGAGTTAGGATACTGTATTTCGTAATACTGTCCGTTGTCTACAAACTATTTACAAAAGTAATTGCTAACAGAATTAATAGGACATTAGAGTTCAATCAACCAAAGGACCAGGCAGGATTTCGTACAGGCTTCTCAACAACAGACCATATTCATACTATCAATCAGGTGATAGAGAAATGCGCAGAATACAACCAACCCCTATACATAGCCTTCATAGATTACGAGAAGGCATTTGATTCGGTGGAGACATCAGCAGTCATGCAGGCACTGCGGAATCAGGGCATTGACGAAGCCTATTTAAACATAATGGAAGAAATCTACAGCGGATCCACAGCCACTATAGTCCTCCATAAAGAAAGCGACAGAATCCCAATAAAGAAGGGCGTACGGCAGGGAGACGCGATCTCTCCAATGCTATTCACCGAGTGTTTACAGGAGGTTTTCAGGGCCCTAGATTGGGAAGAGTTAGGGATAAGAGTTAATGGAGAGTATCTCAGTAACCTGCGATTCGCTGACGACATTGCATTGATGAGTAACGCGGGAGACGAATTACAGCTTATGATTACTGAACTGGATACGGAAAGTAGAAGAGTAGGTCTGAAAATTAATATGCATAAAACTAAAGTAATGTGGAACAATCTTGGCAGAGAACAGCGCTTTGCGATAGGTGGCGAGACACTGGAAGTTGTAAAGGAGTACGTCTACTTAGGACAGGTAGTAACCGCGGAGCCGAACCATGAGAGTGAAATAACTAGAAGAATAAGGATGGGATGGGGCTCATTCGGCAAGCATTATCAAATCATGAATGGTAGTCTGCCACTATCCCTCAAGAGGAAGGTATAGAACAGCTGCATCTTAGCGGTACTTAGCTACAGAGCAGAAACCTGGAGACTTACAAAGAGGGTTCAACTTAAACTGAGGACGACGCAGCGAGCGATGGAAAGGAAAATGATAGGTGTAACCTTAAGAGACAGGAAGAGAGCAGAGTGGGTCCAGGGAACAAACGGGGGTTAAGGATATCATAGTTGAAATCAAGAAGAAGAAATGGATATGGGCCGGGCACGTAGCACGTCGGCAGGATAACCGCTGGTCATTAAGGGTAACTGACTGGATTCCAAGAGATGGCAAACGCGTGAGGGGGGAGACAGAAAATTAGGTGGGTAGATGAGATTAAGAAGTTTGCAGGTATAACGTGGCAGCAGAAAGCACAGGACCGGGTTGATTGGCGAAACATGGGAGAGGCCTTTGCCCTGCAGTGGGCGTAGACAGGCTGATGATGATGATGATGATGATGATTTCGTAATAAAGTTCATCATTCTTTCGGCGACAAGCTTCTCAAAAAGAGTGTTCACGCAAGATAGAATCGTTATGGGGCGGTAATTTGCTATGTTGTCAGAGCATTCGCCTTTGTAAATTGGTGTCACCCTCCCTATCTTAAGCAGCTCGGGGTACACGCCTGTCGTGAAGGACTGGTTGAAAATAACAGCTAGAGGTATGCTTAATGTTTCTATATTGTCCTTCAGTATTTTAAATGGTATTCCGTCATGTCCCATGGCCTTGTGTGATGACATCTGACTTGCAACAGCAATAATTTCAGATTCAGTAATTTCACGAAAAAAGAAAGTATGCTTGTGAACAGCAGGGAATGGTGAGCTGAATTTTTCGTTTGTACTGGTTGCCGACTGCTTTCCTATGGTAACGAAATAATCATTAAAAAGTTCTGCAAGCTCCCTTTCATTACAACCTACAATACCTAAATTTGGTAAAACAGGTTGTTGGGGCTCCGGATTTACTACTGCCTTTATTATACGCCAAATTTCCTTTGTGTCACCATTCGCTTTCATGATGAGTCTACTGTAATATTCTTTTTTTCGTTTTCTCATCATCGACAACGACAAATTGCGCGTGTTTCTGTACAATTCTTTATAATAAGCGTTATCTTTATTTTGCTTCATTTTGGTCAGCCAATGTTCTCTTAATCTAATAACTTTTTGTATTTGTTCGTTCATCCAAGGACAAATTGGTGTAGACAAGTACGTTGATCTGCGAGATTTGCACTCTACTTTTATGCATCGTGATTGCAACAGTGATGAGAAATTTGCGTAGGCTGAGTTTGGATCCGCATCGTTTGAACACAAAAACTGTGTTGCTTGGATTGCCTGTTTACTCTTTTCGTAATCGATCCTAAATGGTTGCGCGGTAGTCTGCTTCGCTGCGTGTAGATAAGTGCCAGACACAAAAATAAAAGTCGGGAAATGGTCTGACACGCTTTCTGATATCACTCCGGCAGTGATAGCTTCACTATCAATGTTTGACAAAATGTGATCAATTGTTGTGGATGACGTTGGTGTAACTCTTGTCGGTGCTAAAATATGATTTCTAAAACCGTAACTTAAGGCTAGGTGCTCATACTCCGCGCTTGTTCGTTTGCTAGTGTCTATATTAAAATCACCGCATAGTACGACTTGTTTTTTTTTTCCCACTTGTAAGCTGCTGTAAAGTATGTTCTAATTTTTCAAGAAATGGCTGAAGCTTCGCATCTGGTGGCCTGTACAAGACGCCCACGATTACGTTATTCTGTATCTCAACGAACAGCATCTCTAGCTCTCCTAAATGTGTTTCCGTAAATTTTTCTAGTTTTTTAAAGGTTATACGGGATGATATGTACAGCGCCACACCGCCGCCTCGTGATTTTGATTGTCTAGCAAGAGACACAAATTGATAACCAGTAATGTTTATGAATTCGCCATCCTTCAGCCGTCTCAGGTAGTGCTATGACATCATATTTCACACTTTGTCGACTGATAAGTGCTATCATTTCGTCATAGTTTTGGTTCAGACTTCTTACGTTGCAGCGCAAGAAGCGTAGGATGGTGGAGCTGTCATATTGAAACGTATTAGGCGCAATCGTGCCCATGAGCACGCAGTTACTCACAGTATAAGTATTCAATCAAACTAGACAATCTTGGACGGGTCCGCACAAGAAGCTATGTGAATTACGTTAGCATTCTCTGCTTTCCTACCCAGTATTTTGGACTGGGAAACACACACGAACTTTCCAGCCCTTTTCTTTCTTTCTGGCAATTGTCATGCCTAGCAATGCTTTGTTCTCTGGGCAAAGATACTCGTTGACGTACACGGGACTGGTGCCGGGAAAGCCAATTTCATTGCTTGTGAACTTTTTTTCTTTTTTGCTGCTTGGAGCACCTTGTCCCGTGTGGCTCTACATAAAAATTTAACGACTATGTTCTTTTTTTATTTTTCCTTTGTGGGCACGCGATGCACTACGTCAATGTCACTCGGCGCGATCTGGGTTCCAACTTTGTCACCGATTCTCTGAACTACCTCGACCAGCTTCTCGTCTGGCAGTTGGGGAATACCTTTAATTTCAAGATTATTGCTCCTGCTGTACTGCTTAAATTCAGTAAGTTCTTTCTGTGTAGCAGAAAGTGCCTGTTCTAGTTCGACCTTTTCTTTCTTTAAGGTGACATGCTCTTTCTTTAACACTGCTAGTTCTTTCGTTGCGCGCATTTCTTCAAAGGTCGCATTCATATATTGCATGCTTTCTTTGAGGCTGTCAATTTCTTTCTTCTGATTCGCATTCACGTCACACACATATCGAAAGATTTCTTTGATCGTAGTGGGCAACTCTTCACCCATCATGAACAGCGAGCGATCCAAACTTAAGTCGTGCAAGAGTATGAAAAGAACGCTGCACACCTGCAAGTATTTGCGAAAGCGGTTGAGCTTTTTGTCGAGGCGTGGTTGCCTGGATCGCTCGCTGTTCTAACCAAGATGGTATGACGCTTGTAGAATTTATAGGCTCCGGCCCTAGCTGGCGGTGGTCAGCGCAGGTGCAGATGTCTGTTGGACGTGTGCTGACGTAGGTGATGTCTTATGCCGAGGGTTCCAGGAGAAGCACTCCTTCACTGCAGCTTGCGCCTGATATGGTGCGATACTCTGTTCGTCGGCCGGTGTCTTGACGCGGTGCCAATCTGCAAGTATTTGCGAAAGCGGTTGAGCTTTTTGTCGAGGCGTGGTTGCCTGGATCGCTCGCTGTTCTAACACAGCGATTTTGGGCTGCCTACTGTCTTTGGAGTGTCTTTTGTCATGTCATCGTCCTATTTACACCACAATGACGCCAACAGTCCACCGATGGTCTGTGGAAGACTCCGTCTGCGCCTTGTCGTGCTCACAGCCTTTCGTCCGGCCAATTCTCCAGTCACACTGGAGGGGCGCGCGGCGACAGCGACATAATTTGCACGAAGAAATTAAAACAGCCGACCACCTGCGCCACTCGTTTTCTCATTTTCAGCCGTCCTCCCTCCTCTGCCATTGTCCCTCTCGGGCTAAGCGACGCAGCCCCCGTCATCGTCCACGGCGTCGAGGGACGGGGGTGGGTACAAAGGGGAAGCGAAGAAAAGACTTCCGTGGGGTGCGCAAGATGACCATTAAGACGCTTCGGAAGTCTCGTGCAGGGCCTCCTTATCTCCCCCCAAGACATCCCCCTTCGACGTTCGACGCAACGACGTCTGCAAATTTTCGCTCGGCCACGGATCTCCCGATGACCTGCCGACGACAAGTCTGCCGATGCGTTTTGCTGTGATTTCGGTCTGCCATCATGTTACACTATGGCGAATCATGCTGTCTTTGGAGGCGTCGTCCTCGGCCTGGTGTGACCAGACAGTCCGGTGACATTGTCGGCGGGTGACTCGTCGGCGGATCGTCTGCGTCTGCGTCTTGTCAGCGCCGGTGTCGTATCGCGCTAGTGTCACCGCGGCTCACGGAAAGCCAGCTGAACACGACAAAGCAGAGCACAGCCTCAGGAGCGAGGAACAGGGAAGTTCCACTAAAGATGAGTTGTGCTTTACACCCTCAAGGAGGAAAAGCACATGCATTAAAGAGGCAAGTGTAGCTCTGAATAAATCCAGTGAAGGAACGCTCAGTATTTTTCAGTATAAAGACGGTGAAAACCGTAGAAAGAACCGTGTAAGGAGTTGAACGCAGATTCAACAAGGGTGCTGCATGCTACGGCATCAGATGATCCCGGCATGGCGGAGGACCATGCGAATACCTTGCCGTGTAGTAAGATGGCTTCACTTCTCGGCTTAATGGAAATAAAGTGTGTCGCAGAGAATCGGAAGATAGTGCAGAAGCACATATTAAAGCAAGAATTCCGTCGCATATAGAGTCTTCAGTACACGGTGTTGTTCACTCGCGGCATCAGCTATCTGGCACGATCGCTAGTGTTGAGGATACCTTTATTAGGAGCGAAGCTCCTTAGGCCGGCAACCCTCCGTCGCCGTCGCCGTTGAAGCTCCCTGGCACGGTGCCAGCTGTGGCGTCTCCCCCCTCACGCGGGAGGATAAATCAGCTTTATGAGCGCTAGAACGCGGATGGCATCTGCAAGATGCGCAAAGCGCGAGAATACGAACGCATGCGAAACGGAGGCAGATTAGTCTCCCTCTCCCTCTTTGTTCGACTCTGCCCTCTCCCCTCAAACCGGTGAACGGACGAAACCATCGCTTCACCCTGTCGTCTTCCCAGTGGTTGATCCGTTGCGTGGACAGTTAAACGCCGCGAGCGCCGAACGCCATGTGCGTCCCATTTCTAAGGAGCTTCGCTCATCGATTGTATTCGTACACGGAACAACTGCTAGTTTTGAATGCGTAAGAGATAATACCAAAGTGCCAGTGTATTGCTGTTTGAGCGAGGGGGAAGCCGATACGACCTCTCTGGCGTCCTGCGAAGGAGAAAGGTTTACGTTTGAGATTTTGAAGCACGAAACAGCTGATCGGTCCAGAGAAGGCGTTCATGTGCGTAAAGCAGTCTGTCAAACGCTCCTCACTCGGCGCGCGGGGAAGCAACGCGTACAGTTGGGTTGTGACGTTTGTTGGTTTCAGGCCACCAGGTCGGCAGGGCGTCTAACGGTGATAGAGACTTGCAGAGAGACATCTGGTCAGAAACGCTATGAAGCTTCGCTGGAGCTGTGCTCCAAAGAAACAAATGTGCCGTTCGTCTCGTGTGGGACGCAATCACATAAGCGTCGGGGTTAATGACCGGTGGCTTGTTTGGATCTCGACAGTCTGCAACGGATTGACCTTTCTTGTACATATTCGGTTTTTCATGATCTTGCCTGTGGTGGGATGCGTTAAATGTTTCGTGCAGGGCTTTAGCTACGCAGTGAACTCAGGTGAACGACACCAAATTATCTTTTTTTCCTAAATATGTTTATTCTGCTTGTAAGTGTACTCACTTGAACTACGTAGTAGAGTCTATGCTGGACATTTGCAACAACTAAGCAACGACCTCACACGACAACAATACCCGCAGTCTGTCATCAACGACGATATTAAAAAATCTGAAAAGCAGGACCGCCGCCATTTGATAAAAAACACAAAGTCGGACCGCAAAAACACTACTCCCAATCTTATTCTAACATATTCAGCCTCTCCCCCCTAACATAAACTGCATCCTCAAAAGGTACTACAACATTCTGCTTGAAAGCGACAAGTTACGATGTGTTTTCCCGGAACCTCCACGCGTTGTCTACAGACGGGCCGGGAACATTAGATATATTGTAAGGTCCTCTAAAATCAACGCTCCTGAATTCACAGGCAGCGGCCCCTGCAACAAACCTAGGTGCAAACTCTGTCCAATGATGAACAAAGTGTCCACCGTCACAAGTACCGCTTCATCATTTTCTTATCAAATAAGGGGCAACTTCAACTGTGACAGCGCAAACGTCATCTACCTTCTCGAATGCACCTGATGCCATGCCCAGTACATAGGTCAAACTGAGACTGCGTTCAGCATCAGAATGAACAACCACAGAGCACACGTAAAGGCCCTACCGCACCTTCCTCTCTCCAAACATGTTAATAATCTGGGCCACCCCTTCCACACCTTCTCTGCGGTGGTGTTTCAATCCCATTTCAAAACACATTATGACCGGCAGGCTCGGGAATCGTACCTCATCCACAAGTTCAACAGTGCCTCTGGTGGCATAAATGAAAGCTTAGGCCGACTGTCGTACTTAGGCTACAACGAACCTGAAAAATCGAATTCTGCAGGCAGCTAGGTGATCGAGGCCTCGAAAGTTCCTTCATTAGCATTATTTTCTTCATTTTATTGTGATTCCTGTGTGAAAGAACGTGCGTGCTCCTTCCTCCGTGTACAGATTGCTATCAGATGATGTAACCTTGTAGGCCTTGGTCGTTCGCTTTGACATAGGCTGTTGTTTTGTTGTTTTGTACGTCATCGCAAGAATTCCGTCGCATATAGAGTCTTCAGTACACGGTGTTGTTCACTCGCGGCATCAGCTATCTGGCACGATCGCTATATATATATATATATATACAGCTATCTGGCACGATCGATATATATATATATATATATATATATATATATATATATATATATATATATATGCATGGAAAGTTTAATTTGCTGAAAAAAATGTCTCGTCTACTCACGCATGCCGCCTATCCTACATCTGTTCACGATATTGCACACCGGCGAGCCGCTTCCTTGACTTCACGGGCGGCCTGTGATGACTGCCGCCAGCGCCTGCAAAGCCTCCGAGGAGAGCGGTCGACTTCAATAGCCACACCGAACCCCATCCCCTCAGGCGCACGGGTGGGCACGCACTTAACGACTTTTGACGCACCTTTTAGAAGATGACATGCTGAACAAAGAAGCACGCACTGTGCGTTGACATCCGGCGTCGGTGACCATTTTCCCCTTTCGTCCGGAAGCGAATGGATGTCCCCTTTTAGCCGGATAATCGCGTCCTTACCATTCTTACTTGTTACTTCATTTTTTTTTACTTTTTGCCTTGGATCGCACACGTAGCCTCGTTTCTTAAGCGCTTTTATTTGTTATTTATTGATTGTGTGTTTGTGTGTTCTGGCCCCGCCTCTTGTTAAGTTCTAACAAATTGCGGCCTTGTACGCATGTCTGACGCTCTCCGCCTGACCTTTCTTGCTGTTGTTGTGCTTCTGGTCCCTCCCCTTGTCCCGTTCCACCGAATCGCGACAGCATGTGTATCTGTGTATGTAACGCGGGAATCTGTATTTAAAGCCGAACTCCATGTACCATTGGCATCTTTGATAAAGGCCGGTCCCCGGCCGAAAGCTCAGAATAAATGTTATGTCTTTCACTGTGACTTTCTTTCATATATTTTAACCAGTTAGCCAGGAATATTCTTTTGAAACCATATATATATATATATATATATATATATATATATATATATATATATATATATATATATATATAATAGGAAAAATATATACACGCCTCTAAAAAACTGTTTATTGGTGACGTTTCGATCGGAGACCGATCTTCATCTTGATGAAGATCGGTCTCCGATCGAAACGTCACCAATAAACAGTTTTTTAGAGGCGTATATATATTTTTCCTATTTTGTTCTACGGCAACCGAAGTCCAGACTCTTCATAATCTACGTATTAATATATATATATATATATATATATATATATATATATATATATATATATATATATATATATATATATATATATATATATATATATATATATATATAATTCCAGGAAACAACTTTGCAGACGCCGGTAAATAATATGAATAACCAAGAAGTAGACACACGTCGAAAGACAGAGTGGTTTCTTAACATTTCGGCCGTAGGATCGGCCTTCGTCAAAATAACAGAAGTGACAATGGTGCTGCAGCATATAAGCGCATGCGTGTTGGTTCCAATGATCACGTGAGCACAAACATCATAAAAGCAAGCACAAAAAAAAATGCAGTATATCTATTGGGGCCCCAAATCACAACCTTCTTATAAGCAATCAATTCACAAGTCGCGACACGTGCATAAGGATTACAGGGGGGCACAAGCAATTACACCATCTCCCGCTAAAGGGAACCATGTGTAGATGCGTTAACGCTTACACTGGCAGCGGCGTTGACGGTGGCGCTCATCGCGGCGTTGCGCAGGAGAGAAATCTGGGGAGGCGCAATTACGCAGTGATGGACCGGTGTTTCCTTCTGGAACATGCCAATCGCTGCTAATGGGCAATGAGACACAGAAGAGTCCGATTGGACACATAGACCCGCAGTCCGCTTTTAGTTAACGCGCACACTGCGAATTTTTTATCGTTCGACAACGCACAGGAGAAATCTCCCACCGGCACAACCTTGCAGGTCAATATCCAGTGCCTATATATACATGGTGGCCAGTGAACGGTTGTGCACCGCGAGCAGTCGGTATTTTCAATCAAGGAACTTGCTAGCAGACGCTGCCTGCGTCGGCGTTGCGAGGTGAGAGAGGGGGGGCGTAGGAGATGAGAGAGGGGGGAGGGGACGCGCATGCGCAATGGGGGGTGTAAACGCCGCGGGAGGGATGCCTAGAGGAGCGATGGGGTAGCGTAGGAGAGGAGAGAGAGGGGTTGAGGACGCGCATGCGCAGTCAGGGTGGTCACGCCGCACACCACCACCACCACCACCACCACCGGATTGAACTTCGCCATAAGATGCTTCACATCAAATATGATCGACAGCAGTCATTGATGCAAGAAACTAAGTTTCCCGGCACTTTCATTCAAACCACCTGCGATTGTATTGAACTTAAAGATGAAAAACGATTCGCGTATTCCCCGATCATGATGCGTTCGGAAACCAGCCTCCAGAATCGTGGCTGTGATGTCGTCAAATGAGTGGCCCATTACGTTAGCATGCTTTCATATTGGAAGGTGAGGAAGTGAAGAGATATGAGCCTTGTGGTTGTTAAACCGATATCGGAAGGGTGTTTCGGTTTCACTTACATAATGCATTTTGCAGATTGAGTATTCCAGGAGATAAACTACGTTACGCGTGTTGCAGTTATAGCCAGCATTTAATTTCAGGCTGAAGTTAGATGGGGGGGGGGGGCTTTTTTGCGATAGGTGAAGTGGTCGTATGGTGGCAGACTTTCCAACGATATTTGCTGCAAGGACGGCAGCCAGTAGGTTTATTGCGTGCACTTTTTGACGACGTGAGTAGGTCACACAGGCTTTGGGCTCTTCTGTACGTCACACGCGGCGGTTCCGGGAAAATTGGTTTCATTAGTTCGCTTTGTAGAAGTATGTTATGGTGCTTTTCTAAAACGGCATTTACGTGCTGCGCAGGCGCGGAAAAAGTCAGAACAAGGTTATTGTAGGAGAAAACCGGCTGTTTATTTTTGGTGCTTAAAATTGCTTTGCGGTCCTGGTTACTTGCCCTTTTGACGGCGTTATCAATAATCTTGGAAGGGTAGTTCTGTTTTGATAAAGCGCTCCGAAGCTGCACACAATTGGGATTAAAATCAGTTTGTCGGGAGCATATTCTTTTAAAATGAAGGGCCTGACTATAGGGCATGCTGGTTTTAGAGTGCTTGACATGGTTGCTACTGAAATGAAGGTATTGTTGAGTATCAGTTGGCTTTCTGTAAACTTTAGTGGCATGTTCGCCGTCACACATAGTCACTGTTACGTCCAGAAAGTTATTAGCTTGGTCTGAGTAGATATGAGAGAATAAAATGCACGGATGAGCGTTGTTTAAATCATGAATGAACGATAAGAGATGATGTTCGCCGTATTGCCAAATCATGAATATATCATCAATGTACCTTTTGTAGTACAATGGTTTAAGTGAACGGCTTGCTATAAATTCGTTTTCGATTATGCCCATGAAAATATTGGCATAGTTAGGGCCTATGGGTGTGCCCATCGAGGTGCCATTAACTTGAAGGTAATGAATGCCTTTAAATTGGGAGTTGTTAGATTCCAAGACGAATTTTAAAACGGTCATCAAAGTGCAGCTGTCAAATATTTTATCACAAACAGACTCCTATGAGTGAAGCACTGCCCGTATTTCCATCTGCATGAGGAATGTTCGTATATAGGGACGCTACGTCCAGGGTAACCAGGAGCGAATCAGGAGGGGGGGGGGGGGGGCAGAAAGGTCGACGATGTCGGACAAGAAGTGGTTAGCGTCTTTGATGTACGATGAAAAAGGAAGACGGAATTCCGTTTATTGCTGTATCTACAAATGGGGAGATCGGTTCCGTAACCGCACCTATGCCTGAAACGATGGGTCGATTAGGGTTTCCCCTGGTCGACCCATAACTGCGACACGCGTAATGTAGTTTATCTCCTGGAAAGCTCAATCTGCAAAATGCAATATGTAGGCGAAACCGAAACACCCTTCTGATATCGGTTTAACAACCACAAGGCTCATATCTCTTCACTTCCTCACCTTCCAATATCAAAGCATGCTAACGTAATGGGCCACTCATTTCACAACATCACAGCCACGATTCTGGAGGCTGGTTTCCGAACGCATCATGATAGGGAAATACGCGAATCGTTTTTCATCTTTATAAGTTCAATACAATCGCAGGTGGTTTGAATGAAAGTGCCGGGAAACTTAGTGTCTTGCATCAATGACTGCTGTCGATCTTATTGCTTCGCAGGTCGCGGGATCGAATCCCGGCCGCGGCGGCCGCATTTTCGATGGGGCCGAAAATGCTTGAGGCCCGTGTACTTAGATTTAGGTGCACGTTAAAGAACCCCAGGTGGTCAAAATTTCCGGAGCCCCCCACTACGGCGTCTCTCATAACCATATGGTGGTTTTGGGACATTAAACCCAACATATTATTATTATTATCTTATTGCTTGTGCCCCATGTAATCCTTATGCACGTGTCGCGGCTTGTGAATTGATTGCTTATAAGGTTGTGATTTGGGGCCCCAATAGATATATTTGATTTTTTCCTTGATGTGCTTGCTTTTATGATGTTTGTGCCATATATATATATATATATATATATATATATATATATATATATATATATATATATATATATATATATATATATATATATATATATATATATATATATATGGAGGTATGGATGCCATGAGCGTCCCCTTTATAACGGGGTGGTAACAAGCGTGACACCCAGCTAGACAAAAAAAAAACTTTTTCGTTTTCCCTTTCTCTTTTTTTTCTTTTAAGTTGGTCTAATGTCTTAATTGTCTATTTCGATTAAATCTATCTTACTATACGAAAAAAACGAAAATTCATAGCCCAGTTCTCTGCCTTTTACGGCAGAATGTCCTCATTTTTTGCACTATTTATTTGTGTCCCTTCTCTCTAGTTTTCTGCCACCAATACTTTAACCGTCTCTTACTTATTTCTATCGCGCCCATGTTCAGCCTTCCATTGTCATCCATAAAACTCAAGGCTTCATCTAGGCTCGTGCCTAAGCGTACACCTGGGTGTATATCTCCACATTCAATCAGAACATGCTCCGTCGTTTCCTTATCTTGCCCACAGTATATGGATTGTTCTTCTTCTTTACTAAATCTCGCTTTATACGCTTTATAACTACGCGTTCTAAGGCAACCCGAACTCGCTTCAAACAGTGAAGTACTTCGCCTTGAATTATCATAAAATGCCTCCCTCCTTATTTCATTTTCGCCCTTTTGGTGGTTACTCAGAGCGGTTTTTTCTGCATCGCTGACATCCAGTACATCCCCTCCGCCTCTCTGACTTTTCGTTTTACGCTCTTTGCTGCCATACCGCCTACACTGCCAGGCGTATATTTACTAGTCAGCCTCCCAGTTTTTTTTCCTATACAAACAACGGAACACCTTCTCTGCCTATCTACTCTGTTTCATATTCCTTAGCCTCTCTTCGAACCTTATTTTGCTCTGAGCCTTCCCTCGCCTCAAAACTATCTATATATATCCATTGCAGCACCATCTGTACGCAGCCAACGGTCGTGATTGTGCATGAGCAGTCTCATACTTTTTGCTTGACATGCATACCAGCTGGTTCACGCAAAATGTTCACATAGAAATGAAACATCTGTCTCACGTTCATTCTTTTCACCCGCATGAGGGCCACGTTCTTGCGTGTTCTTTTTTATTTGTTTTCATGCGCGATGGCATGAAAACAAATAAACAAAAGACATCGTGGCGTTTAACAATGTTGCTGGTATTTATGCTACTTGCCTATTTCAGAGGAGTTCGATAGAAAAAGATCAGTGAACTTGAAATAAATTTTTGTTGTACGAAGTAAGTGGTGTACGTATTTTTATATTTTCGGAAAAGCGAAATTCTCACGTGAACGAACAAAAACCGTCTCCCCGGCAATTTCGTTATTGAGGGGTTCCACTGTACACACTAAACAAATTCTGACCCATAAGGGTGTAAATGAGCTTGTCGCCAGACGAACACCCTTTGCAACCATTGGGTGTTCGAAAAAGGGTGATAAGGAAGGGTGCAGAGCGCAGCACCCTTACAAAAGGGTGCACAGCATAAAATTTCAAAGGGTGTAATGGTTGCACCCTTTATAAAGGGTGCTATCGTGTCATAACACCCTTTAAAATGGGTGCTGGAAGGGTGCTCCACATCGATGTACCAATGGAGCAAAAACCTAGGATGGTTGCCAGAGATGGCCACAAATGTAGAACGCCCTATACTCTGTAGACAGTGCCGTGTGACAGGCCACATACACTCTTAAAAAAATGGAGTGACCCACGCTCCATTTAGGGAGAAACGGTGATGTCCCCAATGTTCTTCTTTAAATGGTGTAACGTCTGTCCCCTTTTGACACACAGAAACGTTCCTCCCCCGTCAAAACCAAGATGGCTCACACCAGGCTAGCGTAGCGAGCAATACGCATGTGCACCGATTTAGCGAGTACAGCTTCATGCCTTAAGCAACGCACGTTGATACTACATAATGGCGTCTTGGCGAATAGTTGACAGTCGGGCCCATTCATGGATTGCGCAAGGACACCGGAAGGCTGATGCAGCGCATTTACATACACATTTATTAGTAAATACACGTTTGCTGGTCTGCGAGATACATAGTACACGCACACACACTCAATGAATTCAATACACAATTTATTCATTTGCACACAATATAGCCCATACTATGATCAAATTACAACCACCGCGTACGCACAGATGTGCTTACACACACCCCATTACGAAGTGCACACGCTTATATAGTCGCTGAATTACGACCGACGTGGTGGTACAAGTATCACGTAATTTTTGGTTAACTCTTTTACATTCTATGGCTTCATCACAAGATACGCAGACGTAATTATACCGTAGCTATCCCTTGGGCAAGATCAGCAGTTACTCAAAAGCTACATAATAATGAACCTGATAATTACAGGGTTCATTAAGTTCCCGTGAAAACGACCACCAACCATGCATACCATTCCGACGACAATTTTGAAGGTTGCGCCATCTCTCGACAGTGGCCACAGATAAAATTTCTCTCTCTGATTTCTTTAGTTTTTATTGGTACTCTGGGAGGGCGCAGCATGCAGACCAGATTTTGTTGCCCTCGTCGCATTGACTTCGTTGAGTGGTTTGGCGTTAACATTCTATTTACGCGTTTACCACAAGTATGACGATGAGCCATGGATTCATTCAACTGTAGACCTTCAATGACAATGCTTCTGATGCGCTAACGGCCGTCTTAGTTGTGTATGCGTACGTTACAACGTGGGTCATGCGAGAGAAACAAGACAAGATGGCCTCGCACCAGGCGGTGTTCTTTCGTGAGCGATGTCAGTGACTCTTGGCATCGCGGCAGCTCGATTGCATGAGTAGAACAAGGCGCAAACGAGGCCGATAGCTCTATATGTGAACGTCAAAATCCTGTCGTAGCTCCACAAGCTACGTATGCAGCCAATGGCTAGTCAGCTTGTAGCGCAACGCCTGGTCAGCGCTGGCCGTGATCCGAAGAGGCCGAGACCGCACGAGGGCCAGAACCAATGTAGAACTTCGGTTTGGCCGTGTGCGGCTGCAACTCAGATATACACTACTTTGGTAGGGCTTCTAATGTGACCATAGTGGCCAACCAGGCAACCATTAAAGCTGTTGGCTATATTCGTTAACCACGTTGCTCACAATTTTCGTCGGCGACTGTACACCCTCATGAGTGCTCTTCAACACCCATTAGTTGTAGCACCGTTCTTGCACCCTAGTTTACACCCTTCTGATGTATGCACCCTTTTCAGTTCCGCTTGTAGGGTGCTGCGACCCAAATAGGGTGCTCGAAGGGTGTGCAGTAGGGTGTCGCACCCTTTTTCGCACCCTTATGGGTCAGAATTGGTTTACTGTGTAGTGTTAATTTAAAACGCTTCGTTACATTATAAATAACCTCCGACATTCTTTCCTTGGTTTTATTTGGTGTTGCATACTTATGCTTGCGGTTAGTTAAAATCGGTACGTGTGTTTTCCCCTCCGTCGTTCATTAAGTAATGGGTAGCGCGGTAAGGAGCAATAAAACGTGAGAATTTACTTGCACTATATTCAGACGCGAAATCGAAGCTGCAGAAAAGATTTTGGCTGCTGCGCACTAGCGAGAACAGAAACCACTAAATTTTCAGCGATGCTGCACTACTAATTTATTAGGGCGTTCTTAAATAGCGCACGCAAAACATCGCGTCAGCGTTTGTCTCCGCTACGCATGCCTCGCACGCTATTCTAATAATAATAATAATAATACTAATAATAATAATAATAATAATAATAATAATAATAATAATAATAATAATAATTGGGGGGACCCTTAAGCTTCGCTCTTTAAGAGTTGAACGCGATAGCGATATCCTGTCCCTAATGTGTTCTTCAATCATTTAGTGCATACTATGTAATGGGTAGCATTCTTTAAATAAGGAACAATTATGAGCGGGAAATGTTTTCGAACTTGCTATGCACCCACTACGTGGTCTTAAGGGAATACGCGCAGTAACGTGTGTGCATTTTGTAATGGGTGGCCGGCTTTAAACTACGAAATCGTTCTGATAGTCACATGTTCTGACGCCTGATGGCAATGTACGCTTGTACCGCGCAATATTACTGGGATATCACATGCTATATGGCGACGGCGATATAAAGGACGCTTGCGTTTGCGAAGCCTGAAAGTTATTTTCACAGTATTTCTAAGCAAAGGAAGTTATTTTCGCTGTATTTCGAAGCAGAGGTGTGGCTGAGTGGTAGAACACCTGCTTGCACGCAGACGGCCTAGGTTCGATCCTTACTCGGACCCGGAAATTTTTATTATTTATTTTATTTGCATCTTTCTCGATTTTTAGGTCACGGACAAGATGATTTTTCGCTCACAACCAACGACGCCAAAGCCGACACCGACGCCGACGCCGGAATTTCTGCGAAACGAGCTCTTTAACGCTATCGCGTTAGTATAATAATAATAATAATAATAATAATAATAATAATAATAATAATAATAATAATAATAATAATAATAATAATAATAACTCATGGGGTTTAACATCCCAAAACCACGATATGATTATGAGAGACGCGGTAGTGGAGGGCTCCGGAAATTTGGACGATTTGGTGTTCTTTAACGTGCGCCTATATCTAAGTACACGGGCCTCTAGCATATTGGTCTCCTTCGAAAATGCTAGAGAACTAAAGCCACGGCCCGGATCAAACCCGTGTAATTCGGGTCAGAAGCTGAGCACATCTCCAGGTGATTTGCAGGATTCCGTCTAGTCTATAAGAGCGGAGCTCTTTAAAGGGCCCCCTCACCAGGTGACGTAACGAATTTTAGTTACACACTGCAAGTTGTTGCGCGCCCAATAAAGAGCATTTCGCCACAAAAATTTTTCTTATCGCTCCATGAGGAAGCTGAGAAAACCAATGTTTTGAGGCGGCGCGAAACCATGGTGCGAGGAGGCGAGCTTGAAACCCTTGCCCGCTCGCCCCGCTCGCCCCGTGTAGCCTTCGCAAGCCAAATCCCTTCCCTGCCCTCTTCGGCGCGCGAGCGTGAAGATCACATGACGCATACGCATGAACACTTTAATGCGCACACAATGTCGCGAGCGATGACGTCCCCGAGCCAGCCCGAGCCCCCCGAGACGCGCGCGGCGTTGTGGCGGCGTTCTCTGCGCTTCGTCTCTACAAGCTCTGAATGCGCCATCGCCGATCACTTGGCTTTCAAACTATTACGTGCCGCATGAACATTTAAGGTCTCCTCGATTTGGCTGCACTTTCTGCACTAGTTCAAGAGTGCTGCACTTCGGCGCTCGATTTGGCGAGTGCAACTCGTGCCACCTGCACTTCTGCACTTGATTTGACGTCGTGCTGCACGAGTTCATCGGCACTTCAGCACTAGCTTCCCCGCCAGTTCTCGTCTCGTGCAAGTAGCCAATGGTATCGGTATGGCTGCACTTTTGCCCTCGATTTGACCGCTGCACCGAAACCACTAGTGTCGGGCTGCACTGACACTAGAGGAACTGGCGCGGCACTGGCACGACACTTTGGCGAACTGCGTCCAGAAAGTGTAGCCAAATCGAGGAGACCTTTAGTTAGACGCGGGAGGATAAATGAGCCTAATGAGCGCTGAAACGCGGTAGAAAATTATGGTACATTCGACAGGTCGTTTGAGAGCGCTCTGACTGTGTTTGAAAGTGTTGGAATTCTACAGCTTTAAAACTCTTCAACGAGAACAAGCTGTTATGCAAGTCATGTTTCTCCTTCCTGATCATGTTTTGACCTGATAATGTTAGTAGCAACGGTTAGTTGATATTTTACATAATTTTTTTCAGCCTCTGCGGAGCGCTCAAAAACGACCAGTCGAATGCACTATTAGTTTGGTTGAAAGGGATGGCGTCTGCGTGTTGCGCAAACCGCGACAACACGAACGCATGCGAAACGGAGGTAAATTAGTCTCGCATCTCGCTGCGATTCGTAGCAAAAATTAAAAAAAGAAAACGCACACATTCCGTCTGTGTGTTTTATTATTGCTCTCAAGTTTTATTCATCTATTCTAGCAACAAGTTACGCAAATCATAGAGTTTCCTATAAATACACTAGAGCAGGGGTCTCAAACACGCGGCCCGTGAGGCTCTCGGCTGCGGCCCGCGGCCAGCACATGACTGTCTTCGCTCCACATTTTTAAAGACGATAGTCTTTCTTGGGATACTTCAACGCAGAAATTTTGTTCTGTCTGTCTGTCTGTTTTTTTCTATCTGTCTGTCACCCGATACAGCCACACGGCCAAAGTTTAACCATTTGCTGAACGCCCAGCCATCTTTAACAGGCGTTTGCGTTCATACTTGTGAACATTTTCGATCAAAAAGCAAATATTACGCATATCTGAGGCGCAACATCAATATGTAAGTAGTAGGTGGTATGTTCCTTTAGAAGAAAATACATAGATACGTAATTCTAAAGACGCTAGTGTTTCTTAGGCTGCGCTGAAAATGCGACGCTATGCACAAGCTGCGACGCTATGAACGAAAAAGCCTTCGGCCGACGATATGGTGCTGCCGCTGGCAGTGGTCCTGGGTTCTGCATAAGCTCATGTTTCTCGACAACACTGCCAGAAGGCGTCCATATCTCACGCAGCGCCTCCTCTATTTTATCAATGCGGCCGATTCAACATAGAGGAGGCGCTGTATGAGGCAAGGCAAAACATTGTAGTACGGCCGGCAGAAGACTATCGTCTTTCGACGACATTTGTAGCGAAGAACGCAGATGCGCGGCCAATTTTTTAAAATTTTCTTATTAAGTATGTTCGTGAGCTACACAGGCCTGGCTGGTTTAAGGCATTGTCTCTGTGAGGCATCCCATGTGTTCACCTTGTTCTTATGCATAGCCGTGACTCAAAAATTTAAAATGGTATTTCACAATCGACGTCAAGATTTGAGTCATTTTGTAGATCGATATCGACATGTAGTTGGAATCCTGGCACCAAATCTTCTTCAGAAATGGCCTGCATATGAGATATTGGAACGTTTCTTTCAAATGACAGTGTTTGCTGGCAAATTGCAACCCCCCCCCCCCTCCCCTCCGCGTTCACTGCCTCGGCCCTTGCGGGACTAAACGCTGCCTGAAATGACTTTGAGACCCCTGCACTAGAGGGAACTCTGGAGCTAGTGTATATGGGATAGAGCACTGCACGGGCTCGGGCCTACCCGAAAATTTGGCCCGGCCCGGCCCGTGGACCGGGCCGGGCCGGGTAAAGTAGGTTTCACGGCGGGCCCGGGCCGGGCTCGGGCCTGAAGTTCCGGGCTTAGGACCGGGCTCGGGTTTGGGGTGGCGGGCTCGGGTCGGGCCGGGCCTGGACTTTTCTCAATACTTAAAGGGACACGAAAGTGAAACATTGAATTGGTTTGGACTGATAATGTGTACTCTGAGAACTTGAATATAATTAATTTCACCACCATAAGTTTATTAACACAGGAAAAAATGAAAGTCAAAGTTTCGTTTTAGAATTTCGCGCTGAAATGTCCGCGCGTGGCGTCAGGGATGTCAAGCTGTATTCTTCGTATTTTGGGTGCACTGGCTCTTCAAAATTTCCTGAAGCTTGGTATGTTAAGTCTATGGGCTACTCAGAGGTCAATTTACTTCATTTTTACCGATTAGGATTTTCGTAGGCCCCAATAGACGCCGCCAGAATCTATGACGTGACGGCTTATGCTCCGCGAATTTCAAGGTGTCGCCACCCGCATTTTTTGCGCTTACCAAGTATTGGCACGGCGAGCGTGGTTATTTTGGAATTGTAAGAGAGTATTTACTGATAATAGCAAAATTATTCTTCTCTTTAGTGTCCCTTTCAGTTTATTCCGAAGACGTTGCGCATACATATATGTTTCACAATTTATCTCGAAAGAATGCTTCTTTTATGTTGGGCAAGCCATTTGGAGTTCTATGATGGACAAGTACTGTAATTATTTTGCTTCTTGCATATGGGGCTGATTGATTTATCTGAGGCGGGCGAGCTGAATGTAAATAGACCAGACGCTTACATAGTTAACATCTGGCTATTCTGGGCTTTATTCGCATTCTTTATTATTTTATATCCCAAATGTTATTATGTGATCACAGTAATTAAAGTAGTATAATAAATTTATAACTTATCATCGCAAGAGCTCTAAAGCTGGGAAACGATCTTGAATATTCCAGCCCTCCACTAAAACGAAAGGACTGCACGGAGTCTCGTCACATAGTATCCCTATAAAGACATTCGTTTTCCGTGGCTCTGTCACGGCTCCCATTGGTCATGTCACGCGAGATGGACATGCACAGCCTGCTTTGTGCGCCCACATTGTCGGCATCTGAGCTTTCGCCTTGTTCCGCTATAGCAGGGGGTCTCAAACTCGCATCAGCTAACGGTCTGCATTCACGAAAATTGGCTCCCGCAAGGGCCAGGACAGTAGGTAGGAGGGGTCGGGTTGGGGAATAGGTTGTACCAAATATCACCTAATTTTGTCATTTGAAAGACTTTCCCCATATTTCATACATCGGTCATTTCTGAAGGGTATTTGGCGGGGGAGATTCCAACAACATATCTATACCTATCTCCAAAATGAGTAAAATCCGGACGCCGATTCCTAAATACAGACTTTTCTTTCACGGCTATGTATGAAGGCATGGTGAACTCATGGGCTGTCTCACCAGGACATGCTTTAGACCTGTCATGACTACGTAGCTTAAGGACGTACTACTTATAAAGAGAAAAATATCGGACTAAGGCAGTCGTGTGTGGGCCGGGGGGCCGCGTGTTTGAGACCCCCTGCGCTATATAGTACGAGAGATGCATGATACTGCCGCAACAGTTTCAGAATGTGCAGGAATAGCATAGGTCCATTAAAAACAACGCGTCGGGCAAAGTATATCCGCTTATGAAATGTCTTTGCGTGACAAAAGACAATTACGAATTCCGTGCCATGTGATTGATGTCCATTTACCTCGAGCCATCTGAGTAAGCGTCGAAAAGCTTATTCGCGCCTTTATTACCAAACTGGAACAAACCCCGAAAATAGATCGAGATCTCTTCGTCCACCTCCTGTCAGTCGTATGCCCGCATAGTCCAATGACTACCTTCTACCAGTAGTAGCAAACCGGATGCTAGTGTCTGCATGGTCAACCTCCCGGCCTTTCTCTTCATCTCTCTCTCTACCAGTACAACATCGTTAGGAAGGCGTACACCATCATAATGTCAAAAAAAAAAAGAGGGCGCAGTGCAACACATGCATAACATACACTGCTAAAAACTGCCCGGAGAAACCCTCAAAGGGGAGTTTTATAGATGACACTGAAGACCCGCACGACATTCCGGAGCGAGAGAAATGAAGGACTGAGCTGGACAGCTATGTTCATCGTGCTGAAGTCCGCAGAGACATCCTAAATTTGCTGCAGCGGTGGAAGTTAAAAACAAAGACAGGCGACGCCTTCACAATTCGCAAGGCAGATGTACTCCCCTGCGGCTAGCGCAAACGGTGCGAGAAACTTAAGCGCGGCAGGATATGTGATGCAATAGCACATGGGGTGCTTAAAGCCGGTATCTTTAATTAATTCAATTTTTTGCACAATGACATATGAAGAAAAAGCTGTAAAATGCGCCCAAAAAAAAAAAAGGCTAGAGTGTATATATACTGCGATGCGATAGATAAAAAAAATGCTATGACAAGAGAGAGAGAGAGAAATAAACGTTTATTTCGAGATTCCCGGTATCACCCTAATGTGGGAGGGTTCCCTAGTCCAGAAATCCTCTGGCTTCGACTGCCCTCATGGTCCTGGAGACGAGTTTTCGCTGGGCTTCCAGGTACTCGAGGACGAATGCTATGACAAATATTTTTTTTTCTTCCTTTCGGCTGCCTTATACGTATTTCTAAAAGTACACATGGTGCGCGCGATTCATTGTCATTTTTGTCTTGGTTAGTGTAGTTACAAGAACATAATAAATTTTGCCTTCTTTCTCTATTTTTCTTGCTGTGGCAAGGTGCTACTATGCTGTAGACAGGCGCTACATATCCAGAAGGGTGCACGATTAGCTTTGTCGTTACAGCATGCTTTAAATTTTAATAGACCGCAATGTAAACAAAGGCAAGATAGCGTTATTAGCGTTATGTTCCTTGTGTCCTCTGTTTTTATTGCGCTCTGTATTGAAAGTGAACTCATGCTGCAAGTCACTTCCCTTGCTACAATATCTGCTGCGAAAAGCTCTTGATGCTCCCCATGGTTGACGTTTCGGCACCCAGAACGGGAGCCTTGTTCACAATCATTGTGAACAAGGCTCCCATTCTGGGTCCCGCAACGTCAACGCCTTTTTATTCTCTTGTGGTCGATGTCCATCTTTTTATTCAATGATTCTTCGAAGCCTTGATTACATCCCCATTGCATTTGCTGGAAAAGTAGGTACAGTGTACCACTGTCAAGCAAACATTCATTGCATCCAGTATATCAGCTCAGGTGTTTCCACCTTGATCCCCTTTTCACAAGAAATTACCGTCGGTTATTGTATAATTGTTAGCGAAGCATGCACCACCAAAACGTTGATATCTGCCACTTAAAACACCTTGCTGTCGATTTCGTGTCCGGGCAACACCACCTATATTCATAACATCAGTTGTTTTTTTTACCACCTATATTATTTTTTACCGCCTATATTATTCGCTCGGGCCCCTGTCGGGCCCGATCTGCGGTCGGGCCGGGCCGGGCCGGGTAGGCGAATTTTTTCGTCGGGTACGGGCCGGGCCTGGGTATCGCTTTGAGTCACCGGGCCGGGCGCGGGCGGGTAAGTTGAAACAAGTTCCGGGCCCGGGCCGGGCCCGGGCCGAAAATCCCGGCCCGTGCAGTGCTCTAATATGGGAGCTGCAATGCACGGCGCTTCAGCCAGCCTGGGAATGATGGTTAGTACACAAATTTGCCTAGTCTTGCCTAGTCTTCGATCTTTCGGCTCCGTGTGGCCTGAATCTGCTTTGCCGCAATACGAAGTTCAGCAAAGGTTTAGCAGTTACGCTTCACCACCTTGACCTTTTTAGGCTTACTGATTCAAATCGGGTCAAGAAGTTCACAACAGTCTATTCTTTTATCGGAAAAAGAACCAAAACACAACAATAAACAAAGCCACAAGTGCGTACGAAGCCGCAAGCACGAAGACTAGGCAAATTTGTGTACTTCCCATCATTCCCATGATGGCTGAGCGGATCGCAGCTCCAGAGTCCCCTCTAGTTAATTTTAGGAAACTCTAGACACAAACTACACGTCGTGTCAAATAATTATCGCAGTGTCACGTGCTATTATTGGCGACGTCAGAGCACAGTCGTCTACGTAGAGGAGCGACGTCACAGCACTACCATCTGCGTAGAGCCATTCCATCGTGTACATCATCCCCTCATTCTCTGGGCGCGCGCCCGCGAGAAGAAGGGCAAGCAGCGTTCAGCTTGAAATTTGACCCATTTTCGCGGAACGTATCGTTGCAAACTTTGGCAGACGTGATCATGAACGCCCCGAGTGTGCATCACGCTCGTTAGCTCAAAATTGTCAAACCTGGTGAGGGGCCCTTTAAGCTCTTCGTAGCCCCGGGAAGTGCGAGCAGGAATTATCATCATCATGAGCCGGTACGCGCTCGAATTGTTCTTTTCAACTTATGCTTCGCTCCTAGACACGTGCGCTGACTTTTCCGGTGTGGAAAATCGCGTAACATCACGTAAGGACTAGTTACGCTACTAAAAATCACGTAAAAACTAGTCACGTGATTAAAATCGCGTAGCTTCCTGTGAGTGAATTTCACGTAACACTCAAGTGGCCAAAAATCGCGTAGCATCACATCACTAGTCACGTGAGTAGAATAATGTAACATGACGCAACGTCCAGAAACGTAAATAAAAATCACGTAACAATTCGTTCAGTTGACTAAAATCACCAACATAGCGTAATAGCTAGCCACGTGACATGTTCCCGCCGTAAACCATGTAGCAGCTAGTCACGTGACAGCTTTCAGCCAAACACGACGTAGCATTTATCTCGTGACTAAAATCACAACATCACGTAAGAGGTATTCACGTTACATGTCTACCCAAGCCAAGTCAAGCCATACTTAGTTATACAGTCGAACCCACTTATAACAATACTCAAGTGCCACGAAAATTTCATTGTTGTAACCGAAAATTGCTAGAAACGGGTTACACGAAAAAAAAAGCAAAATAGGGGAATGGCAGGATGTTGTGAGAAATGTATAATATCGGATGGGATATGCCAACAAAAAAAATAAGTGACAAGGATTTCGGTCGTAATACCTCAGATATTATTATCAGTGACAAGGATGAGAAAGCTGCCGATTTTTCGGACACGTTTGCGGACGCCTTTCACGGGACCGCCACAAGCCCCAATAGAGCCAATGTATGACAACGTCTGAGGTTTGGGACGCTGAAACTCTTCGAAGTGTCAAATATTTTTACTCAAATTGCACTTTTCGACACGAGCCCCTCTAGAGCCAGGTTGTACGAGACGGACACGTCTTTTCATCTTTCTTGGATGTAGGCGCTAGAAGACGAGGACGAAGGGAAGAAGGACACACACACTGGCGCCAGTGTTTGTCCTCGTCTTCTAGCGCCTACATCCAAGAAGTATGACAGACCAACAAGCCCGCATCGCCACCCACGTCTTTTCAGTAGCATCGTCTACTTTATTGTGTCAACCAGAGTGGAAAGTAAGGCAAGTGCACGCAGTGCACCGGAAGGGGCAAGACTGAAAGAGACGAAGGAGGAACAGAGGAGAGGCTCGTTAAGGAAGAAAGAAAAGGGAGCTCGCGGTCCAGCCCCAACCCGAGACGCCCCGCAGAGTTTTTATGACCGCGGGGGTGCGCGGCGGCTGCCGTGTCGCTACACCACCACCGCTCCCGCGCCGTGGCGGATTTTAAAAGTCAGCTATGCCGGAATACCACACTGCCTTGCGGCGAAGCGTACTGCAAATCTGAAGGGGCGCTGGGGTACGATGGGGGTTGCGGGCGAGCTTTCAGCTGCTTGAACTTCTCGTTTTCTTCCTTCTTTCCAGGGATTTCGTGTCCCTTTCCTTTAGGCATAGAACTAAACGTAATGATGCCGCAGCTTCTTGCTGTTATAAACGATATGGTGTTGAAACAGGTTCGACACCATATGAGTTCGACTGTACTAGCGAAAACCTTGGCATTACTAGCAAAACTTAGCAAGGTCGAAAACTAGCTCCGCTGATGGTTCTTGTGCAAGCTGCGTACTTCTTTTTTCAGACGGCCCGTTTTTTTCCTAAAAAAATGTGCGTCATTATCGCAGCTTCCATAGGTTCCGATTGTTTAAACTTCACACGTCGTGTGAGCAGAATCTGGAGCCCGGATGTATGCAGTGTTGCCTTTGTGAAGTGCGGTACAGCTCGAAGCCTCTCTGCGGACTGGGAAGTTGTGCCTCTAAATTTTTTATCGCCGAAAAATGACCCTGTCCCACTTAAAACGGGGGAGCTTCCAGCAGTGGCCGAGCGCTGATTATCATCTGTCCCGGAAAGCTGGGTCTGACAGACAAGAGATACGACTACTTTCTTTCTTGGCCTTGTGCAATATACCATTCAAATATGCTGAAGCCTAGGCTAGATATGCCTGCTCAGTGGTTATCAGTTTATGAGACGTGTCTGAAGTATGTCACTCGATTTGTTGTGCATTCTTCTGCGTTATAACCACCTGTATGCATCGTTGCGTATTTACTAGCAAAACAGGCTGAAGAAGAGTGAAATACATACTAACATACTGAATGTTATTGCGTATTTCTAAGGCGGCATAAGACCATTGCAGAGAACACATAGAACTGCACACAGACAGCGCATTTGTCGATAGTGCAGCAGTTTGTGTATGTTTTGCCTATGCGCTAGTTCCCTATGACCACGACTATTCAACGCCAACTATACTTACTGAGCTTCATTAGTTTACGCATTTGTAGAGTGTAGACGCTCATAGATTGAAATGTCAGAAGCAAGCATATTCATTCGCTCTATCGTATAAGTTTTACTGATGACATATGTATTCCTGCAACAGGTGCTGCGCGCAGTCCCTGGAGCAGGGCGCCTTGCATCCATCTCTCCCAGAGACGATTGCCCAGCTGTCGTCCGTGAGTGAAGCAAAGGCCGCCATGATGGTGCAGGAAGCCGTCGACACCCTGGGAGACTTGCACAACTTCATGCGTCTCAGTGGAGTCGTTAGAGAACGAGTAACGTGTGGCAAAAATCATGAAGCACGCCTCTATCTGGACACGCTCGGGGACCAGGGCTGGCGTCTTGTCAGGCGCTATTTGACCCTTGATGACGTCCGCGATCCTGAACTTGCGGTTCAGAAGACTTAAATCAACAGGTGTGGACCGCACGTGTGCCAAGGACTTTATGCCAATCACGGCTTCTTAAAGAGGTCCGTTGAGGAATTTTTTTTTGTGATTAAAGTACCATAATGCTGCTACTAGATTACTTATTTTCATACAAGATTATTTTTTACAAGATATGTGTGCAATAAAGAACTCAGCAGACGTTCCACATATCAATGATTGCACTGTGGCCCTTATATTCAATTACAACTACATATAAAATACAAGCCGCATTTATGCATGGAACAAAATAACCGCGGAGTTAATACTAAAGCTACTAATATCGAAAATATAAGGATACAGTCACCGAAATCCCACAATGAAAATGTCACGTAAACACAGAGTTACTGCATATCAAAGCGTGCCATTGCATATAAATATGCAGACGTAGATATATTACGTTCACTTGTGAACTATTGCGAATAAAGTTAATCAATCGCATTATAATTACACTCATAGCCACGCCAGTGCTTGAAACCGATTTAGAAAACAACACCCTATACAGCCGTCACGTATGACAAGGACAACAAGAAGTCCATCAGTCCACGTGACTACGTGGACCAATGTGAAATTGCGTGAGTGAAGTGTAGAATTGCACAAAGTGTCACACCATGTGCAATGGGTAACGAGTGTGTTTGAACGCTGCCAACCCTTTTCAAAGGGCGGAATTCACCGTCGACATCAGAAGCGACATCAACATTACAGCTCGCCTTGAAAACCAGGCGTGTGTTACAAAGTTTCAGGTTACTTCTAAAGCTCCGAGAATGATGGTAATAATGATGTATTTCACCTTACGGTCATCCTGGGCTAATATGTAAGAGTTCCTGTGATTACTGAAATACAAATAGACGCGAACCTCCGAGGAAGAAAACTAAAGACAGAACAGAAACCTCCTCGGAGGTTCGCGTCTATTTGTATTTCAGTAAGCATGTACCAACTAGCCCAACAAAAAATTTTATTGAAGTTCCTGTGAGTTTATTTTCCTCCTTATCTGTGGCTTATGCTTCTTCGCTATGTTTCCTCTTGAACTTATTTGGTACAAGTATGGAAAACACGGGTCCAAGGGTGCCAGAGCTGGAACGCCTACTCAGGATGTTGTATAGTTTACTTATGATATTAGGCGTGGTTATGACATTAGGTGCCACGCTTGCCGGTCGCTGGAAAGGACACATGCACTGCGCTTAAACTGCGAATTTCTCAGCTGTATAAATCCAAAAAACGGCAGGAAGGGGAAGATGGAAGCTTGCGATGAAAAAATCCGTAAACAGGGCTTGTGTGCTCGAGCCGACGTTTCGACAAGTGGACTTGTCTTCTTCAAGGCTAGAACTGATTTCCTTAGCGCTACCGTGCATGTGTTCCGTACCCTCTCCTCCATCCTAACAAAGGAGGGGGAGAGGGCGACTGTGGATACGGGGGTGCGGGAGTATGTGTGCGTCGCCAGTAAAGCCTTCCACCTATCTTCGCTATATAGACGACATATTTATTTTATGGGAACATGGCGTAAGCGCACTAAACGCATTCATTGATCATTGCAACAAATTTCACTCCAGTATTAAATTTACCAATGCACCATTCTCCCAATGAAATTAACTTCCTAGACACGACAGTATCTATAGAAGCAGGAAAATTAAAGACGACGCTTTACAGAAAACCAACAGACAGCCAACAATACCTAGATTACACTAGTCATCACCCGCGACACTGCAAACAAGGAATTTTTGTCGGACAGGCGAGGCGCATAAGAAGGATTTGTAGCGACGACGGTGAATACGTTAACCACTTAAGTAACCTAAAGGAAACATTAATTCAAAGAAATTACCCCCAGGAAGCCCTAAACAAGGTCTATAATGAAGCATGTAAACTAGATAGGAAAGCAACACTAGCTAAAAGGGTCCCCGTAGCACAACCTAACCAACCGCCAGCATTTATAACCAAATACTCAAATGCGCTTCCCAAACATAAATATCCTTCGTAAGTATTATCCAATACTGGCAAGCAACGAGCGCCTTAGAAAAGCGTTTCCCGAAGCACCAAAGGTCGTGTACCGCCGCAATAGGAATTTTAAGGACATGTCAGTGCATGCAAAAGTAAACCCGCATTCTACTGCCCACATAACACCTTGCTCTCGCCCAAGATGCAAGACTTGTAAACACCTCCAAGATGACTTGATAGTTAAAAGCACCGCAAGTGATTACGTTCATCATATAAAGTCTAGTTTTACCTGCACTAGTTCAAACGTTATCTACATGATCGAATGTTCACATTGTCACAAACAGTACATTGGCGAAACGGGACAGCCTGTTAATGTTAGACTAAACGGTCATCGCGCGGACACGGCAAAGAAATTACCAAAAGCAGTGGCACAGCATTTTAATGCAGCAGGACATAACTTCGACGATCTCAAACTTTACATACTTCAGTCAAACTTCCGGTCCGCAAGAGACAGAAAATATACCGAGTCATACCTCATTCACAAGTTCAATACCCTCCAGCCAGCAGGTATAAACGTTTCTAAAGGGGCTCTTGAATCCATTCGATATGGTACACACACAAAGAAAACCAGTGAGAGTTAAGCTCTCCCTGCTAGGAATTTCAAACCTACTATTAAGTAGTGCTTCTTTTGACACCTGGGATTCAGCGATACGTCTAAACCCCCCCCCCCACCCCCCCAAGCTGTTTCTTTTTTCTTTTCGTTTAATTCAAGGAACACCTGTTCCCTCTTCACCCACACAATTCGTCTCGGGACCCCCCCCCCCCCCCCCCCCACGCACACATACTCCCGAATCCCCGTATCCACAGTCGCCCTCTCCCCCCTCCTTTGTTAGGATGGAGGAGAGGGTACGGAACACATGCACGGTAGCGCTAAGGAAATCAGTTCTAGCCATGAAGAAGACAAGTCCACTTGTCGAAACGTCGGCTCGAGCACACAAGCCCTGTTTACGGATTTTTTCATCAGCTGTATAAAGAAAGACGTCAACATCGAGCCGCAGTGCGGCCCGGTTATTCACTACGGAAACCTGGTATACATGAACCACGGGTGTATCCCGTATGGCAGCGTCTGCGAACAGTGGACATCTATGCTAACGTTAGGTGACAGCGAAATTCTAGTCAATGTGCCCCTTATAACTTCTCTGTAGCGAAAATGCGCTGATTGTGTTTAGGCAACTGAAGGCGCTTTAGCAACATATAGCTACTTCTTATGTGTAGAACATGCGAAGTGCTGTGCTTTGCCATCAAGGCGAATGGCCTTTTCATTTCTCCGACGTACTAACCATCAAAGTGACATGTGACTAATTTCAAACAAACTTTAGAAAGTTGGATGATGCGATGACCCCTGTTATCCTGCGGATTTCGCTCGTTTTCAGTTGTCTGTTTGAGACTGGAGAATATGTCATCGGCTCAACGACAAACGCATCATCAAATGAGTTAGGAGAATTCTTTTTTTCATAATCGTGCTTGAGCAACAAAAAAGCGAAGACATTTCCTTAGAGAAAAATGATGTGGTTTTCACTTGACTGCAGGGTTTCATTATATGTCAGAAACAGAACACCCCACTTCAATTCTGATGGACAACAAACTTTCATTGCGGCGTGCGTCCTCCATTATTGAGCTAGTCCCTCCACCGTGATAGCGCTAGGGAGCATTCCTTTCTTGCACAAGCAAACATCTTAAATTGAGCTGCGATCAGTTATCTACTTCATGATAAAGGCAGCCATGTGGCGCCAATACCACGTCCCGTTTCTCACAGCGATGCTGCTTTTTGCTTGCCCCGAGAAGCCTGAAGAGATAGCGGCTGAGAGAACAGCGGCTGAAACAAGCTCTGGCGCAGAACCTGCTGATCGTGTGTCTAGCAGCAGTCCTTCATTGCAGGATAATGAGAAGACGCTATTCAACATGACCATCCTGCACACAAATGACATTCATTCCCGGATCCTCGAAAGCACTAAGCGTGGCGTGCAGTGCGACGACGATGATCGCAACAAAAGCAAATGTTTTGGGGGGCGTCGCGAGGATTAAAAATGTGGTAAGTGCCCAGTTACCATTGACACCTAGACGATATCAATTTGGTGTAGTTTAATGCTGCTAACATAAAGCTATTTCTTAACAGAGCCTGTTTACGCAAATAAATCTTAAAAGTTATGATGCGCATGTTTGAATCGACCTCCCTCCTGCCTTGTCTGGCGCTATTTTTTCTAACAGGCATACCCGCCACATCTTTGATATTATTCATGCAGGAATGTCCGCATTTGTTATTTTTGCAGCATTTTTCTTCTCTCGTATTCCAAATGATATGAGCATCAACACGCTAGCAAGGCTTGAGAAATGTGCATGTAGCCATGTTGTTTCACACGTTTTTTTTCTGATATTAGTATTTCATATAATGTGATTACAAGCGGTGATATTTAAATATCTATCCTAATATACACATATGCAATATATAATCTGAAATGTACATATATCATGGTCTAAAGGTGTCAATGTCCAAGACAAAGTTTTAGGGAGCCGAAATATATGACTGAGTTACTTCCATCGCCAGGCTTGGCACAAGGATGTGTTTGATGAGTGAGTGGTATGAGTATACAAACCGCATCTGGGTTCGTGTCTTTGTTATAATATCACATTAAAATACACCCAACGCCAACAAAACAGCCAATGCCCTCAAGTATATGCTTATAACGCTTTGTTAATAACATGACATTGCGAAAACCAAAGTTACACATAAAAGTTTATGTGGCAATGAGAGAAGCCATGCTATGTAAGGAACGTTTGAAATCGCACGCTTACATTAAAGCAAAGCTAATGCTCTTCCTAGTTTTGCATTGACTTTCAAGAGGCGCTACCGTGTTGACTTATGACGATTTTGGCTTTGACTTCGTACAAAGTTAGTGTCTTGTAATGGATGTTTTGTGTCGGATGTAAGGAAACCTCAACCTTTCCTCTACATATGGTGCGCTGCGTTTTCGCATCTCCGTCAAAATTCAATTTTAAATATCTCACATTACCTGTGCTTTTCTTGTTACAAAGACAACAGGCATATTACTGCCATTCGTTTTGACATCCTACTGCCCTTCCATATAAACAACTGTCCTAAAGCTGTAAGCAAATGAAGTGGCTTTGATAGAGTAATCTGAGTGCTTATTTTGTTTAAAATGTTGAGTCTGTGCATATAATGAATGTTTTCCTTTTGTTTTTGGTTTTTTTTTTGCACAAATGTGCGTACTGCGACTGCGTGACGCTGGATTGTAACAGGCTGGGAAGCCTAGTCAAGCTCTGCAGAGCTTTTTCTTGACATGCCCTCTGCTCTGTGAAGTGGTAAAAATAAATGAAATGAAATGAAATGAAATATAAGTGTGAGGATTTCGTTGAGCAGTCTTTTAATAGTGGAGCTGCTTAAAAAGGGCGTATTTTGTGTGTTGAATCGAAAACGCGCTCTCTTCGTCCTCTTTTTGAGCTTCTGCATCTCTCTCCCATAACACGTGCACCGATTTGTCCGGCGGGGAATGCAATAACTCAGATGGGCCAGAGAAAGAGTACGTAGAGTGAGAAAGAGAGACAGGGAGAAAGAAAGACAAAGACAGAGATAGAGAAAAAGATAGAAGGCGAGAGAACGAGTACAGAGATAGAGAGAAAAAAAGGAAACATAGAGAAAAAAATAAAAAAATCGAAATATAGAAAGTCAGAAACAAATAGACAGAGAGAGAAAGAGCGATAGAAAAGGAAGAACGATAAAAAAGATAGAAAGTGAGAGAACGAGTAGAGAGAGATAGAGAGAAAGAGCATAAGTGGAAGAGAGAAATCGAAACAAACAAAATATAAAAAAGGACAGTAAGAAATGCACAGAGAAAGAAATACAAAGAAAGATGCGCAAGAAGAGAAAAAAGGCAATGCAGAAAACATAGCCGTGCATATATAACTATATTGGAAGGGGTGGGAAAGGGAAGTCAGGGTGACGAGAAGAGAAATGAAGTGAAGGGGGTGAAGCATAACACAGTATGGTACAGCATAGTGTAGCAAGAGCTGGGAAAGGAAAGTAGGGGTGAGGAGGACTGTAATGGGGAGGTGAGAGGGCAGATCACAGTACAGCTTTGTATACTGCACTTTAGCAATGCGTGGGAAAGGGAAGCGAGGGTGAGTAGCAGGGAAAGCAGGAGGGAAATGCCACCCGTTCCGCCGGTTCATCAGCCATCGCACCACTATTGCGTAGCTGCACCAAATTTTAATGCTGCTGTATCAATAGCAAACTAATCGCACTTAACGTAGAGTTAAGGAAAGAAGCGCCAATTTAAAGGGACCGACAACTGCCCAGAACATGAACTGAGATGACTCCACTGATGGAAAGATTGTGCGTCGCACTGACTCAAACCAACCCTGTTTTTGCCGTGAGAGGTAGATTTATATTTTTATTTCTTCATCGAAAGACGCGAAAAATGATCTTTGGCGGCCTCTGGTGGCAAATACATCAACGAATCGATGTACCTTGTCACGTGACCGTTGATTGCTGTAGACAGTTGAGGATCTTTTTGTTGGTACTGAAATATTGTTCGTTTCTTTATATTAAAAGATATTACTACATAAAAATGTACACATAGGCCTGCGTTAGTAGCATACATTAAAGCGGCGCTGCCTTCGCGTGACGTAATGATACCATGCTCGTCAGCGCGTCTTGAGCAACTTTTCAGCGTGCTCATGCAACCGTGCACGCAGTTTGCAGGTCGCTAAGATTTTTGAGCGACATAATTTTTCTACCTATACTTCGTCTCAGAAATGACGCGCACTGCTACTCGGCGCGGCCGTGCATATGCGTAGTGACGTTTTCAGTGACTTGGCTTGGCTCGTGCATCGAGAGAGTAACGACGCCGGGACAAACCCCCCCATGACACAGGCGCAGGACAACCTTGGGCGCAGGCGCACACGACGCTGTATAAATGCAGGGAAGGTGTATAACGCCACATCATCTCATTGTAGCAGCTTGTTATTTTCAAAAATAGTTGAAAAGCTCAAAATAAAGGTGGATAAGCACTGTTACAGGAACTCCTGCGAAAGCAGAACGACAACAGCATTCACACATCGCGAGAAGGGCTGGCGGCATCGCTATCAATTCTCAGCGTTGCTGGAGGAAAGGTACATGTGTGTTTAGAGCCTTTCAGATGGAAAAATACCGTTTGTAAGATAACTACGTGCTTTTCGGATTAACTACTGCAGCTACAAACACTACGAAGGGTGAGCTTTCTGTCGCGCCGTAAAAAAAATGGGTCGAGAAAAATCAGTTGTCGGTCCCTTTAAGCGTTCGTTTTCCTTAGTGAGATACAATATTAATGAGAACTAAGACAATGATGCCATGGAATGTATAGGAGATGTTATTAGTTGCAATTGTGATGTAAATGCGAAGAATGAAAATTGGACGAAAAGATAACTTGTCGCTGGCAGGGACCGAACCTGCGACCTTCGAATAACGCGTCCAATGCTCTATCCTATTCACCTACAGCGGCGTTCACCCCTCCATCGAATTTATGGGGTATATAAGTGCATTTAAACCCGGGTGTGTTAGCACCGCTAGTAGCCATGCTGGCGAGTGTGGAACACTCTACTTCTGCCTGCTGGCGTCACGTAGCACGTGATTTTATTACGAGCTGGCAGCTGACCAAAAATCCCTCGCATACTACCTGAAGGCATCAAGGCTGCCAGAACGAGACCCTCAGTAAGACTAAAGGAAAAAAGTGGAAATTTAAGGGCTCGTTTTCTTTTTTGTTGTTGTTGTTGTTAGACACAATAATGAGAACTAACGGAGAACTAACAGTCTGTTTGTCAAGATGTGAGGTGCTTGAATGTCTTAGGATTTTAGGAAAAAGATGATATTTTCAGCAAAAACAACCTGGATATGACGAAACAACAGAACTTCCATAGATGTAAATGGGCTAAAGGTAAAAGTCACTACTCCTCCCAAATTTTCAGCAGAGAGTGCATTGGCGAGAGTGACACAATAGACAGACTTTTCAATAAAACGCAAATTTCAACGGAGAATTAGCAAAAAGAGACTTCCTAAATCTTGACTAAATATCATCGTGTGAGCGGACCTTCTTGATATAATAATGAATGTTTGTTCGAACTGTGCCGGTGCAGAAGTGAGTCTGCGTAAAACACGTAAGAGCTCGTAATTTCTGAGTAATGCGTGAACAGCCGGGGAAATCGCAGCATTCTTATACCTAGAAGAAAACATAAGCACACTGTAAACCACTTTGCACCCTTAAGCGGGTTTCAAGCAAACAAAACACCCTTTTGCCTGACCTAAATTTTCAAAAATTAGGGTTTAAGGGTGTTTTCCTTCCCCAAATAGACTTTAAGGGGTGATTTTCTAGCTAAAACACCCTTTAGGAGTTAAGCGTGTTTTGGATTATTTAAACCCCATGGCCCATACTACAGTGTGCCAGATGATAACTGGGTCTCGCTGATTAAAAAGTCATTGGATCTTAGGCGAGCTTAGCACCGCATGTAGTTGGGTGTGTCATTTCCAAGTGCATATTCTAGCCTCAGTGCAACGCCCAACAGTGTCGCATGCAACTTATGCAGCATGGCTATATGACCGTTTTCCACCAGTCACATGGCACGCATGCGGCGGCGCGGTCACGTTTCTGCCGAGCGTCTGGTTTTCGCGGCTTTCACAATCTTCGTCCTCCGCCTCCGCGCTGGTCTGGCCTCCGTGCTTGTACGACCTCCGCTTGGTGCCCCCTAATATGTCACGCGAGGACTGTGCTGCTGTTCAGTTTCGCTTTCTCACTTTTTGCTTACTCGATATTTTTTTTTCGAATTTACTCGGAATTCCTACTATAAGCACTAGACAGAAGCGTTTCAAGAGCATAGAATTGTTATTACCTGACCATGGTAAAATATCGCCATAGTTGGTCTTTAAAGAACCGCGCTACCTCGATGCATTGGACTTTGAAATTACTTAAATAAACATCGTCAGACATGCACAAACGGCTGCTATAAAACTCTAGTCCTTTACTGTATCACGCCTGGGAGCTCTAGCCACAGTGCTACAGGTGCATTCATGCTAGGGCAATCTTGCGCCGCAAGCAAGCGAGAGCTTTTACCAATTTCGCATCTGTTCACAATGTTGCGGCTTGGTCTTTATTCTCGTCTCGTGTCTAAAGTGTCGTATTACATAGTCTGCGCCACCAATGGGGGCACTCTCTACCACATTGATATTCTTGATAGCCTAGAGTTGCTTGATGCCAGCCAAGGTCCATCCTACTGTGCAATTCCAAGCATTTTACATTGAAGCCGCATACCTCTACCTGTCAACGGTTTCATCTCCGTGGGCAGAAAAAACGAGTGGCCAAGAAGCAAAACGCCAGGCCCCTAAAACACCAACAGACGCTCACGTTCGCGTGCTCCTCTGCTAGCAGAAGCGCGCACTCCTTGTGTTTTCCCATCGGACGCTTAGGAAGGGCATTCGGAGAGGTGGAAAGACAAGCGGACGAGCGTGTTCGCTGTAGACTCGTGCACAACTTCAACGCCACAACTAAATTTCGATCACTGGGTGGTTAGGAACCCTTTGTGCACAACTTCAACGCCACAACTAAATTTCGATCACTGGATGGTTTAGGAACCCTTTAACAATTGAAGGCAAACCGCATATCTTTCTTTACACTCAGGCATACAGCATAGAGCTCAGCATTCGCTTCAGTAAAGGAAACCACAAAACAAGCATCCCAACCGTATGATGAATCATAAGGCGCCTGTGAAAAATGAGAACACACTGCCACGCGTTGCCGGTAAAGATGAGGTTGCTGCTGCTTTCCACTGCACTCAACGGCTTTGAATGTCGTCAAACGGCCCTTCCTTCTCCCCTCCTGTGTTTCCCGCTTTTATATATAAAAGAGAGACCCGTCTAGCAACTAATTCAGTTCATTCTAAGACGGCCATAGGTAGACCACGGAAATTAGACACCAGAAGAACAGCGTAAATACAATCGACTAAAGAAACACATTCGTCTTACTGAAAATGGTCGCGGAAACAATCTGTCTACCACAGCGACCGCAAAGCTATTAACACTACCATTATTCTAAAGTAATAATAAAACGTGTCCCCCCGTCAGCAACTGTGTTGTTTGATACAGCTTCGCTGGACATTCACGTTCGCAGGGCGGGATGGCGGCCAATTTTTATTGAACTAAACGCTAAATCAGACATGTCTTTGTGCAGCACCCTTTTCTTTAGTAAGACCCTCTTTTCTACATTGCAGCTTTTTTCCTTCGTCACGATTGAAAAAAAGGCCGCTTAACATTTTTCAGAATTCTTGTTTCTTTATTTCGAAAAATACAGACATTCCTAATTTCTTCATCAGAAACAGACTAGCAAAAAAGCCTGAAAAGCATAGTAGCAAAGGAAATCAACGTCATCTGTCGGTTCCGCATATCTAACTTAAGAAAGGCTAGCTTTGGGAATTTGACCTTTGAACAACATTAAAAGTACATACGCCGTTGACTCTGCTTTTAAACGGGGATTGGGATAACTTTATGCTATGTAGGTTCTTTGTACGTGCTAAAATGTTCGCAGAAAACTAACTTTCAAACGTTTTGCTCAAGAGAGTCTGAAACAGCAATATGTCACATGTGGACACAATTTTCTCTGGAGCCGTAAAAAGTGGCTTGTCTCTTGCAATACATTTTCCCAAAAATGCACGACAACTGCCGCAAGATGTCTTGGAAGACAAGCTTAGGTTCATAATGATTGATGACGCCTTTTTTTATGAAACTTTGAAGGATGTCACAAAGTTTTTGCACACGCGAAACCACCTTTCAGTTTTTGTCATCTGACATCTAACGGCAGTATTAAGCGCTATACAATGACACCATACGAAACTCATCGTACACTCTGCAAAGAGCACAAATCCCGTTTCACTTCCTCACAACACAACTGTGAATGATGGCGTATTTTGATGTCTTTTAATATGACTTCTAAGTTTAGAATAGTAAGTGTGTGTAAAACACAATTATAAAGTGTACACAAGTTTGTACGTCAATGAGCACAGATTACGAGTAGGGAAACCGAGAGATACAGAAAAGATGCTCACTCGTGAACCTCTTCATGAGGTTAAAAAATTGCGCGAACCTTTGCTGGGTGTTACCACAGAGCAGTTCGCTTCCAACCGAAAAGGTCAAATAACCCGTAAAAAATAAATAATCACGATAAAGGTTCTATGCGTACATGTAGACAAGAAGTATAGGTATATTTCTCAAACATGAGCAAATTGTTTAATAAACCGAAGGTCTTAAATGCCTCATCAAACGCGAAAATCGACTGCTAGCGTCCACGTATTCAAATTTGGCGAGACCTGACGATAATTCGTGAGACCTGCGTCAACCTCAGCATGAATCATGTAAAAAAGCTAAAGTCGTAGGCCAAACCAGACGCTGCCTCAACGACCGCTTGCGGGAACATGCGAACAACGTGAGGGATAAGCATGCCAGTAACCTGGCGATCCCCTGTGCAAATGCGGGTATGCACCTCTGCTTCAAGACACCAAGGTTAGTGAGCAAGTACAAGGACAATTGCCCACATCAAATTTTCGAGACATTCACAATGCTGCGCAGAGGCTCGGTATGTGTCAGCGCCCCGTCACTCACCCTTTCAAACAAGGAATGTAGCTTCCTATAGCAATCGCAACGATACACCCTTCTACTTTTATCAGCAACACGTGCTACTACACTATTTTCCTTTCTAACCCCCCCCCCCTCCTCCTTTCCTTTTTATGGGCTACATATTAGTGCACGCACAATAAAAGCTTTGTTGGCAGTCAGCGCCCGTCCTAGAGTGACGTTTCTTAGTCCGTGTATGAACTAGCGCTGTTTTTTAGATTGACGACTGTTACGGCCCACAGAACTTACAAGAAATATCGTTCTTGACTTCCCAGCGTTTATCTGGACTATCACTGATGCTTTAACTTCTGGTACAGTGAAGATGTATTTCCAATAACGACGTTCCGAACGCAGCTACAAGAAAACATACGTGCGTTCTTTTAAACGCCAGCGCCAGGTCTATGTTCTTATAAATGCCAGCGTTTGCTCGCAGCCTGAGCTATTCGCCGAGGCAACAGTTTGGCCGGACCGATTTCCGTATCCTTAAGGAGATGGCGTTACACCACGTCTGGCACACCGCGCAGTGGCGCCTAAGCCGGTGCCTAGTATCAACTCCATCCAGCCTGCTTTGCAGGCAGCCATTTCATTCTCATATCTACTCTCGATTACGGCAGAGCCAGCCATATTTTTTCATCATCAACTTCATCATCAGCCTGACTACGCCCACTGCAGGGCAAAGGCCTCTCTCATGTTCCGCCAATTATCCCGGTCCTGTGCTTTCTGCTGCCCCGTTACACCTGCAAACTTCTTAATCTCATCTGCCCACCTAATTTTCAGTCTCCCCCCTCACGCGTTTGCCTTCTCGTGGAATCCAGTCAGTTACCCTTAATGACCAGCGGTTATCCTGCCGACGTGCTACGTGCCCGACCATGTCCATTACTTCTTCTTGATTTCAACTATGATATCCTTAACCCCCGTTTGTTCCCTAACCCACTCTGCTCTCTTCCTGTCTCTTAAGGTTACACGTATCATTTTCCTTTCCATCGCTCGCTGCGTCGTCCTCAGTTTAAGTTGAACCCTCTTTGTAAGTCTCCAGGTTTCTGCTCCGTAGGTAAATACCGGTAAAATGCAGCTGTTATATACCTTCCTCTTGAGGGATAGTGGTAGACTACCATTCATGATTTGAGAACGCTTGCTGAATGTGCTCCATCCCATCCTTCTTCTAGTTATTGCACTCTCACGGTTTGGCTCCGCGGTTATTACCTGTCCTAAGTCGACATATAGTTTTCACGCATATTAATTTTCAGACCTACTCTTCTGCTTTCCGTATCCAGTTCAGTAATCATGAGCTGTAATTCGTCCCCTGAGTTACTGATCAATGCAATGTCATCAGCGAATCGCGGGTTACTAAGATACTCTCCATTAATTCTTATCCCTAACTCTTCCCAATCTAGGGCCTTGAAAACCTCCTGTAAACACGCGGTGAATAGCATTGGAGCGATCGTGCCTCCCTGCCTTACACCCTTCTTTATTGGGATTCTGTCGCTTTCGTGCCTGCATGACTGCTGATCACCAAATCAAATGCCTTCTCGTAATCTATGAAGGCTATGTATAGGGGTTGGTTGTATTCCGTGCATTTCTCTATCACCTAATTGATAGTATGAATATGGTCTATTGTTGAGTAGCCCGTACGAAATCCTGCTTGATCCTTTGGTTGTTTGAACTCCAATGTCGTATTAATTCTATTAGCAATTATATTTGTAAATAGCTTGTAGACAACGGACAGTAAGCTGATCGGCTTGTAATTTTTCAAATCCTTGATTTTCCCTTTTTTCTGGATTAAGATGATGTTGGCATTCTTCCACGATTCTCGTGTCGTCAAGAGACACTTCGTATACAGGGTGGCCAGTTTTTCTAATACAATCTCTCCACCGTCTTTCAACAGGTCTGATGTTACCTGATCCTCACCAGTGGCTTTGCCTCTCTGCATTCCCTCTAGGGCCTTCTTTACTTCTGTCAATAATGGTGGGATGTCAGATTCCTCTGGGCTATTAGTGCTTTTTACGTTATCATCCTGATTGTGTCGGCTGCTGTACAGATCTCTGTAGGACTCCTCCGCTACCTCAACTATTCTATCCATATTGGCAGGGACTTTGCCTTCCTGGTCCCTTAATGCATACATCTGATTTTTGCCTATGCACAGTTCTGTCTTCACAGCTTTGAGGCTTCTTCCGTTCTTTCGAGCATGCTCAATTCTCTTCATATTATACCTTCTTATGTCGGCTACCTTACGCCTATTGATTAAATTCGAAAGCTCCGCCAGCTCTATTTTGTCTGTTGCATTTGAGGCTTTCATGCTTTGACGTTTCTTGATGAGGTATTTCGCCTCCTGGGATAGCTTGACAGTGTCCTGTCTAATGGCCTCCCACATATTTTTGAAGAAGCACTTATTTCTCGCCCGAATATTGAGCTCCAAAGCAGTTTGAGAAGGGTCGAATATGCTTTGCTTTAAGCATATTTACCGGCCTTGTTCCAATAAGCCTGGGGTTAATAAGTAACAACATTATCTTATTACGCATTTTCACTTTCAGGTAAGAATGCTCAAAAACACCACTCAGAACCCTTTATTTCTCAACGCTGGAGACTTCTTCCAAGGAACACTATGGTATTCTATACTAAAGTACAATATTGTATCTGCTGTGATGGCAAATATGTCTTATGACGCCGTGGTACGTATTGAGTTTTTACTTTTTAAAGCAATTTGAAAGATACCTTATTTTTTCTCCATTCACCAGTGGCACTGCCATCGGCGTCATATAGAGGCGCTCGGGTAGCTTTTTTGCGTTATGCTGTAAAGTTCAGAGCATCAACTCCTGTGTATGAGGACATTATGAGAGTATTCTACCAGCGCGAGGACACACAGGCTAGGAAGAGGACGACACACGGCGCTGACACACTGTTCTCTTTCTTGTCCGTGTGTCCTCGCGCTGATAGTATACTGTCATGAATTTCCAACCAGCCTAAGCCGCCACCCTTGTGACAATATAGGGATGGATTCTTACACGCGAATCAGCATTCTACCTCAGCTTCTTTCCTAACTAGGCTACACATATAGTTACCACCTACCTGCTTCTGCGCATGAAATTCGACGGAATATTTCTGTCATCGTATGGGAAACAAGAGGCAGGTTTTCTTGCAGCAGAAACGACTACAGGATCTATTCTTTCCAAGTTACCGAACATTGCCAAAGGAAAGGCTGGAAGGGGAAGATGGAAGTTCATGATGAAAAATTCGTAAACAGGGGGCGTTTTCTGGAGCCGATGTGACTTGTCTTTTTCAAGGCTGCAACTGATTTCTTTTGCGCTTGTGTGTATATGCTTCGTACCCTGTCCTCCAATCCAAACAAAGGAGGGGGAGAGGGAAACTGCGAAAGTGGAGAGGGTTGGGAACTAATGAAAGGACGCCGTGAAGAATTGGGTGAATCAGAAGGTGAGAGGTGTTGCATGAAAAAAAAAAAAGAAAGAGGGGGGTGGGGGGTGTACGCGCGGAGCTTAATTATGGTTGTAAAAAGAAAGCACCCCTTAACAAAGGTAGCTTAGAAATTCCTAGAAGAAGGACTTTACACTCATTGATTTCCGTTGTGTATGTACTTTATCGCATGGACTCAAAGCCACCTTTCAAATGTTCATACCTGCTGTATGGAGTGTATTGAACTTGTGAATAAGAAGACATGACTGTATATTTTCTGCCTCTTTGGAACCGGAAGTTTCACTGAAGGATGTAAAGCTTGAAGTCGTTGAAGTTGTGACCTGCTAAATTAAAAGGTTGTGCCACTGCTTTCGGTAATTTCTTCGGCATGTCCACGCCATTCCAGTTTGATCGAAATTTCCGCGATGCTAACCTAAATGTCCACGCGACGCCCGTTTTATCCAATCGCGCGAAGCCCGTTTCGCCAATGTACCGTTTGTGACAATATGAACACGCAGACAATTTGTCACAATATGATCATGCAGACAACGTTTGAACTACTGCAGGTAAAACTAGATTTTATACGATGGACTTAATCATTTTTGGCTCTTTTAACTATAACCAGGCTCCTTCAATACTTTTACTGGTCATGAAACTCCCGCGTAGCTCAATGGGGAGAGCTTCATATAACACCCGCACTTTCCGTGCCGTGACGCTGGCGTAGCTAGAAGGGGGGACGAGGAAGCCGGTTGCTCCCGTGCGCCATTGGCGGAGTGTGGGCGCGGAGTGGTGTTGTTTGTGCTGATGACCCCCTTTTTTCTCTTCGTGATCCCCTCGTCGGGACATCTATGCCCAACACTTGCTGTGTGCCGGGCTGTCGCTCGGGATACAAGGGCACCGTCGAAAAATTCTCCCTGTGCTGCTGACCAGCCGGCGCAGAACTACGCGACAGGAGACTGTCGGATTTTCGTTGGACTCTCGTGCTGCGCATGCGTTCGCGTGTGCGAAAAAACATTTCGATGCAAGTGACATTATACGTGCGGACGTGTGCACAGGGAATGGAAACATCGTTTTACTGCCTCAAGATGGACCAAGACAGGTGGAAGACGCCGTACCTACCATTTTTGAAGGTTTGCCTGCTTACCTGCCCATCGGAGCAACTATTGTGCCTCTTGCAACTTGTGGAGGAACATGCAAATATAGTCTCTGTCAATATCTACATGAACATTGCTGAAACTGTCTTGCTGGACTACCGCACTTCCTCGGCCAGTGTTGGCTGTGAAACACATTTTGTGAGCACTACGGCAGAAGTTGTGCACTTTTTAGATGTGAAGCATTTATGGCGAAGCTTAATCCGGTGGTGGTGGTGGTGGTGGTGTGCGGCGTGACCACCCTTACTGCGCATGCGCAAACCTTTCAAAAAAATAAAAATAAAAAACCTCCTCTCCCCCCCTCTCTCCTCTAGGCATCCCTCCCCGCGGCAACCACACCCTCACTGCGCATGCGCCTCCCCTCCTCTCTCCCCTCCTACGTTCCCCCCCCTCTCTCCTCTAGGCATCCCTGCCCGCGGCGTCCATACTCCCACTGCGCATGCGCGTCCCCCCCTCTCTCCTCTCCTACGCTCCCCCCCTCTCTCCTCTAGGCATCCCTGCCCGCGGCGTGCCTCCCACTGCGCATGCGTGTCCCCCCCTCTCTCTCCTCTCCTACACTCCCCCCCCTCTCTCGACTCGCGACGCCGACGCAGGCAGCGTCTGCTAGCGAGTTTCTTGGTTGAAAAAACCGACAGCTCGCGCTGCACAACCGTTCACTGGCCACCCCGTATATATGGCAATGGATCTTGACCTGCAAGGTGGCGCCGGTGGGAGATTTCTCCTGTGCGTTGTTGAACAATAAAAATTCGCAGCGTGCGCGTTAACTAAAAGCGGACTGCGGGTCTCTGTGTCCAGTCGGAGTCTTCTGTCTCTCATTGCCCATTAGCAGCGATTGGCATGTTCCAGTAGGAAACACCGCTCCATCACTGCGTGCTTTGCGCCTCCCCAGTTTTCTCTCCTGCGCAACGCTGCGATGAGCACCAGCGTCAACGCCACCGCCAATGTAAGCGTTAGCGCCCGCTCCTTCACATCTACACATGGTTCCCTTTAGCAGGAGAGGGTGTAATTTTTATTAAGTGCCGTCAGCACTTTTTTATGCGCAAACAATACAGACTGTTTCGTGCTGGCGGTCATCCATCCTGTCCGGCCAAAGCCGGGAGAAAACCAGGGCCATAGTTTTCTTTTTTTCAGTGATTTTTTTTTGTCGTTCACTCCATCTCCCATGTTTTCATCCACAGTTTATCAAACGTAGATTTAAATAAACTCTGTGTGCTTGCGCTCATGGCAGTTTGGGATTCTCGACAATTGCCAGTAACTGCAGCAAAAAAATTAAATATGTCGATAATTTCGCCCACATTTGCTTGCAAGACGTAGCGTAGTTGCAAAATTCAAAATGTTACCCACTGCCAGGTAAATGGCACACAAATTTGCTTGCTGTTAGGCAGAAATATTTCGCACATAAAAAGGTAAAGTTGTATTGAAAGAGATGTCTAAGTACATAAAGAAATATTCTAAAAAATTCCCCATCTCCTGCTAAAGGGAACCATGTGTGGATGCGAAGCAGCGGGGAGATAATTAGCTTGAGCGGAAGAAACGTCGCCGCTCTCATTTCACGGCAGCGGTCCGGGAGCTGCACAGGAGAGAGAATGAGGCGCGCGCGCTCCTTCATTTTCATACCGTTCAACTACCGTGGCGCCAGTATGCAGCTGTCACACCACCTGTCATGCGCGCCGCTCCGTAGAGGATTCTTAGAGGAGAGGACGGGGGGGGACCCTAGAAGAGGAGAGAGAGGGGGGAGGGGACGTGCATGCGCTGTGGGGGTGTGGGACGCGGGAGCCCCTCCGTAGAGTAGAGAATTCCTAGAGGAGAGAGGGGGGAGAGGACGCGCATGTGCTGTGGGACGCGGGCGCCGCTCCGTAGAGTAGATGATTCCCAGAGTAGAGAAAGGGAGTGAGCGTAGGAGAGGATAGGGGAGGGGACGGGCATGCGCTGTGGGGGGCTGTGAGACGCGGGGGGCCGCTCCGTAGAGTAGAGGATTCCTAGAGGAGAGAAAGGGGGTGAGCGTAGGAGAGAAAGGGGACGCGCATGCGCTGTGGTGGCGTGGGACGCGGAAAGGAGGGACGGACTAAGCCCCCTCCAAACACATGCAAGCAAGATCAAGGAATGGGGTCAACCTGGGCGACAGACACCACCTGCCTAGCCATTGCTAAGCAGCCTCTCTGGGCTCTCGGGCATGACTCTGATGAGGCGTTGCGCCGTGCTCCCGACCGGGCTGCAGAAATTAGGCGCCTTTTCCTTCTTCGAACCACAACCATGACTCTGATGATTGTAGCAGTGGCTGACGGCCTTCATATTACTACAGTGTTCTGGTTGGCATAATGGGTGCTGCGCTACTTCATGAAAGTGGCCGGACGAGGGACGGGTGACGCGGGACGGGGGGACGCGGGAGGGACGGACAAAGCCCCGAGCACAAGATGCTTCGCATCTAAAACATGGTTGATCCCTCCGTCATAGGAATCGGCATAACACGAAAGTGAAACGCGTCCTTACAGAAATAATTGAATGTTTACTGTACATTGATATAAAAGAGCTTGCACAATGTCTATTGTTTAACAGTTATAGCACCGTTTAATGTGGATGCGTCCGCGTTGACGCTTGGTGGTACATATGTATCCCGACGACTAACGTCCATGAGCGATGATTAAACAAACCCTTGTGGTCATATGTGCTTGTGGTAGCTGTACAACAGTGTTCTAGAAGGTTTTATAGTGGGCCCACTGGCCTATCCCTCCCATTCACTTCGCTGAGGCGTTCGATGTCGCCTGCCGGCACGCCCGCCAGGGGCTCTGAAACAGGTTCCTCCTGAACTACCGAACGCGCGCCGCCCGCCCTCCAGTTTCTTCGCAGTATTGCACGTAGGCTGTCGCGCGGTCTTGTTGCTTGCTGTTCGCTTCTTTCCGGCAGTGCGTGCCTCTGCATGTCAACAGCAGTACAGACGTCTGTCCCGAGTAGGTGAAAATGCCTAGCCGTCGCCGGAATTATTGTTTTGCGTCCGGTTGCCGTACGGGGTACAGCCGCATCAAAGACGCGCCGAAAGCATCCCTCTTCAATGTTCCGCGAGACGAGGAACGAAGGAAGCAGTGGGAGCGGAACTTGCACCGTGCAGATAAAGTATTCGATGAGACATGTGCGGTCTGCTAGCTGCACTTCGAGCAACGATATATTATCAGAGACTATGTGCACTTTGTCGACGGCAAGGAAGTACGCATTCCACGCGGAAGGCCATTGTTATCGGAAGACGCCGTCCCCACAATTCTCCCGAACTTGCCTGCATATTTGTCCAAAACTTGTTCACGGAATGCTTCAGCAAAAGTACGTTGCACTCGGAAAGCATCTTGGGATGTTCCGAGTTTGGCGAAGGCGAAATGCGCCAGCACGATCGGATGCAGTGAACACGCCACTGAGCGGACTTTGAAAGTAGTCAGCTTTTACATAACAACACGCCTGCATTAATTTCTTCGTGAAAGGGTCAATGCGGAGAAGCGAAACAAGAAGCAAACAATGAAACTTTGTAAAATGAGCAAATGCACCTAAGCACTTGCCCATCTTACTGCTTAGCTTAGTCAGATGGTTGTTTGGACTGCTGTTTAGCTTCTTCATGCTGATCCACACAATTTTTGCAATATGCACCCGACCACAGTTTTGTATTACTGTAAATAAAATGTCTGTACATGATCTAAAATATGCTTGTTTAGTCGGCCAATTCACTCTTACGTGTTTTATAGAAACGGTTTCGTAAAGGCGATCATGCACTCGTGCCGTAAACCACGCCTAATGACTTAATCTGAGCAGACAATTAACATCGTCGGAGCGCGTGAAATCCCCATGCCATCTCCAGTGGGCTGGAGAGTCATGGCTTAGCAAGACGTGTGTTTGGGCAAGTTGGTTCATAATAAATGCGACACAAACGAGCGCTAAGAAACAGGTACTTAAAGCGGCACCTGTTCTGTGTGCCTCTTGTTTATGTCCCCGTTTCTTAGCGCTCGTTTGTTTCTCACCAGTGGAGAGTTTTGTAAGCGTGCTAATACGCTACGGTGATCTCCTGGTCGGCAAGTGCAGAAACCGGCCTTCCCCTTAAGAAGTTGAACGGTAAAAGCAACGCCGCCCGGCCGGCCGCCGCCGGGATTCGGAGCAAAGCTTCAGGAGGAACGTATTGCCGCGCCACCTCTCGGCGGCAACATGGAGCGCTTCAGGCCATGCCCCCCCCCCCCAGTGGGCCTACTATAAAACCTTCTAGAACACTATAGCTGTACGGTGAGAGCGGAATCAGAGAAAGCGGTGTGACAGCCAGAAGAGCGTCACTGATTAGACGCCGAATTTGCGCTAAGGTCGCCTACTCGCGGCAACCGGAGGGAAACGCAACGTGTCTTCCCCGTTGGCTGGCTGCGATTTTTGGCGGGGCGAGCGTAAGGTTGGAACGCGGAGCAAGGCCACGCGAAGCACTCACGCGTCGCAGAGCTACCTTTGTTATGGATGGATGCTATGAGCGACGCCGACGTTAGGGGTAAGATCGCCACCTGGCAGTGTGTTAATGCGTCGACAAAATTGCACTTTTCCTATTCGAAACGCGCCGAATGGGACGGACGCGTAGAAACGATCGACGCTCTGGACAAACTAATCGTGGATTTCACATTACGATGGATTACTTCACTTTACCAAGAGCACTGTGAGAGGACAGTGGTAGATATAAAAGGCGCGTTTGTAATGCCTACAGAGTATGTGACCGTGGCGCAGTGGATAGCGTGCCCGACATCTCTTCTTGCGACCAAGAGGTCGTAGGTTCGACTTCCGGGAACGGGACTTTTTAACACGAAAGTGTTTTATGCAGGGGTCCACCAAGATTTGAGTGACGCATTTCCGTCGCGGAAATGACGTCGAAAAAATACACATAATCAGAAGACAAAGAAAAAAATGGCCCCCACCTCCCCGAAGGGAATCGTGAGGAAATGCGAATGCATTTCGCGCGCGCTTCACTCCATTTATATATGGTGGTTGTGGTTCGAAGAAGGAAAAGGCGCCTAATTTCTGCAGCCCGGTCGAGAGCACGGCGCAGCGCCTGTTTTTTTTTTTTGCTTTTTTTCTGTTTTTTCTCTTTTTTTTCTTTTTTTTTCTTTTTTTTTAATTTCTTTGTTCTTTTTTCTTTTTCTTTATTTTTTAATTTCCTTGTTCTTTTTTTTTCTTTTTTCTTTATTTCGTTTAATTTTTTTCAGATATAGCTCCGCCGAGCTCCCGCGATGCGAGCGCCCTCACACACCAGAGCGCGCTCCTCCTCTCCACTCACTCTCCGCTACTCCGCCCGCACCACCTGCTCCTGTTGCTAGGGGCGAGGATAAGCGCTATGGGAGAGGGAGTGAGAGCGGAGAGATAACACTAGCCGAGGCCACCGCGGACAACGCCAACGCCGGACGCCTGACATAACCCGACTAAGAAATGCATTCGCATTTAAAAAAGTTCCGTCAACGGGAGTGGAACCTACGACCTCTAGGTCCGCGACAAGAGATGCCGGGCACGCTATCCACTGCGCCACAGTCACATACTTTGCAGGCTTTAAAAACAAGCCTTTTATATATACCACTGTCCTCGCACAGTGCTCTTGCTAAAAGAAGTAATGTATTATGACCGTGAAATGCACGATTAGTTTCTTCAAAGCGTTGTTTCTCCGCGTCCGTCCCATTCGGCGTGTTTTGAATAGTAAACGTGCAATTTTGACGACGCATTAACACACTGCCAGGTGGCGACCTTACCCCTGGCATCCACACTCGTAGCATCCGTCCATACCAAAAATAGCTGTGCGACGCGCGAGTGCATCGCGTGGCCGTAACTCCGCGTGCCTAGCCATGTCCCTAGCTCGCCCCGAGAAATATCGCAGCCGGCCAACGGGGAAGACACGACGCGCGTTGCGTTTCCCTTTGGTGGGGCAGCGTTGTTCACTAACTCTAACACGCCGCGAGTAGGCGACCTTAGCCCAAGTTCGGCGCCCAATCATTGACGCTCTTCTGGCTGTCACACCGCTTTCAATGACTCCGCTCTCACCGTACAGCTACCACAAGCATCTATGACCACAAGGGCTTCTTTAATCATTCATCATAGACGTTAGTCGTCGGGATACAGATGTACCATCAAGCGTCAACGTGGATGCATCCATGCTAAAGGGTGCTATAACTGTCAACACACCAGTAGATATTGTGCAAGCTCTCTTATATCAATGTGCAGTTAAACATTCGACTACTTCCGTAAGGACACGTGGACCCCGGCATAAAACACTTTCGTGTTAAAAGGTTCAAAAAGAGTAATGCAGTTTTTTGTATAATCAATCAGTATACGCTGAATAACTGGGTGGACGGAAGGGCCGGGTTTATTTCGATTTGCGCTGGTATTTGCATAGAAGGAATTGGGTGGCTAACTGGATCGCCAACTTATAACTCGTGGTCATTGCGACAGTATATGGGAATGGATAAAAAAAAGAGCTGCGTATATTAGAACTCGGCAGTGTTAGGAAATCTGCATGCGTAAAATCAAAAGCTTTCGCTTGAAAATCGCACATAGTGCTTATATCTAGCGAAAGCAGATCACAGCAGTTTAACCTCATTATCTTTTTCTGACCTTCAGAATCAAAGGCGCATATTATGACACCAAAGAACAAGAAAACGGGAAACAACACGAGCATCCCTCTCCGTTGTGTGGTATCTCAATCTGCGCTTTTCATTTTCAACGCGATAGCGTTAAAGAGCTCGTTTCACAGAAATTCCTGTGTCGGTATCGGCGGCGGCGGCGGCGTCGTTGGTTGTGGGCGAAAAATCATCTTCTACGTGACCGAAAAATCGAGAAAGGTGCAAATAAAATAACTAATAAATATTTCCGGGTCCAAATTGACGATTGAAACCAGGTCGTCTGCGTGGCAAGCAGGTGTTCTACCACAAAGCCACGCTTCTGCTTGGAATTACATTGAAAATAACTTCCTCTGCTTAGAAATGCAGTGAAAATAACTTGCATGCTTTACAAACACACGCGTCCTGTATACAGGCGTCACAATACAACATGTAATATCGCAGTAATATTGCGTGGTACAAGCGTACATTGCCATCGGGCGTCAGAACATGTGAATATCATAATGACATCGTGGTTCAAAGCCGGCCACCCATTACAAAACGCCCACACGTTAATGCGCGTATTCCCTTAAGACCATGTGGTGGGTGCAAAGCAAGTTAGAAAACATTTACTGCTCATAATTGCGTGTGGTTTAAAGCATGCAACCCATTACTTAGTATGCACTAAGTGATTGAAATACGCACTAGGGACAGGATATCGCTATCGCGTTCAACTCTTAAAAGCGAAGCTTAAGGGTCCGCAAATTTTTTAAGCTGTGTTTCACTAACGATATCCCTCAAGAGGAGCTTCAAAGCTATTAATGCCAAGTTAGCCTGATATACAGGCTTGTTTACTGGCACGCTAACTTCTATTGGCAGCTTCCTGATGCCCTATAGAATAAAGTGACAATTAGTCCGAAAATGAGCGTTACGTGCAGCCAGAGCACGGCTACTCCGCAACCTCTAGCGCATACTATGTTAACCTGTGAGTCATCTAGAGCCAGTCATAGTGTTAGGTTTAAGCCCGAAAGCGTCTATGCATGAATCGAGAAATGTAGGAATTGTACGAACGCAGGCGTCACTTGACTAGCACCCTCAGTCACAACATCGCCAGCAATCAATCACTTGGGCAATTTGAAAACGCGCATCATGTACAATTTTGACAATACTAATCACTGCTATGATTTGTTAGCGAGATCACGGAGAAGAAAAATATCTGGAGAAGTGTATTTGATGGCAAACGCTTCCGCGAACGCGCAACTAGCAAGCGCGGCAGATCAATGCCCTTCTGCTTATGGTGGCGCCTCTGGTGGCCATTTTTGTCCCTATATGAAACTTTCGCGGGAGTTTCATGACCAGTAAAAAGTATTGAAGGACGCTGCTATAACGTTATCTTGAAGGCACTTGCAATACTTACATTCGTCACCAAAAAAAAAAAAAAACTTACAACCTATCTACAGAAATTCTACAGACCATGAGTCACCCGGGATTCGGAATGCGTGAAGACAAGTCCCAGATTTTCTGTCACCCCTGTCACCTCCCAGTAGGCACTTGGTACACTCTTTCTGCAGGAAGTGCGCAGAGCATTTGTAGCCGCGAAGGATGCATTATGCCTGCAGAATGTCTGCGGAACATCTGCAGAATGTCTACAGAATATGTACCGTGTTTTGTCGCGGATGAACAAAAAATAATAGCTACCATTTGCGATAGCACAAATAATCAAGGAACATGCCGCATCGATTTAATGGTATAATACCGCTCATGCACCCCCCAACACGTGCCCACAACATACACGAAACAACAGCAAAGTAAATGCCACACACATAGACCACTCGCGCTTCACAACCTAACACCAATCGCCCGGTATATATAGTCATGTTATCTTGACCTGCCATTCAGTGGCGGTAGAAAAATTCCTATGCTTCAAAATTTTACTTACATGCTCACAGAATACATCTAAAGTTATGGTGACCGTTAGGTAGCCAAAAGACACATATCTGTTAATGCACACCTGTTTAATGTGCCAATCTTGTTTAATTAGTGGCTTCCAAATACCAGCTGGCAGGCTCTCGCATGGGGCTCCTGAAAAGCTGCAGCCTTTCTGCAGGAATTCTACAGATCATGAGTCACCCAGGGGCGGCGTACGTGAAGACAAGTGACAGACTTTGCCACCCCCTATCACCTCCGAGTAGGCAGCTGGTACACCCTTTCTGCAGAACGTCTGCACAGCCTTGGTAGCTGCAAGAGGAAGCTTGACTGCAGCATGTCTGCAGACAAGCTGAAGACTAGAGGCTTGTGGGGTATTCGTGAGGGACTGAAAGTTCAAACCTACTTACCTGTCGTTGTGACTGTTATGATATATATATATATATATATATATATATATATATATATATATATATATATATATATATATATATATATATATATATATATATATATATATATATATATAAGATCACGTGCTACGTGACGCCTACAGGCAAAAAGTGTTCCACACTCGCCGTAATGGCAAACAGGCGGCGCTGACTGACGCTCCCACGTTTAAAATGCACATATATACCCTATAAAGTGGACGGAGGGATGACCGCCACCGTAGCTCAGTGGTAGAGCATCGGACGCGTTATTCGAAGGTCGCAGGTTCGGATCCTGCCGGTGCCAAGTTATCATTTCGTCCACTTTTACATTACAATTACTTATAGTAACGTCCCCTTTACTTTCCTTGGCACCATTGTCTGTTGGTTCTCATTAATGATGTGTATAACAAAGAAAACGAGCCCTTCAGTTCACACTTCTTTCCTTCTATGTATATCCTCCTGAGTTCCAGCTATGGGAATTTGTCCAATATATTGGATAATAGAACTCGGTGCGTAACGGCTTTCGCAGCACTTGCCTGTTCCTTGGAAGCACGTTTTTAGTTGCTACAGGACCCGTGCTGCCATTTAGCAAATATGGCCAAAGTCGTAGCGTTTCGCGCCTTTCCAGGATTGCTGGAAATGGCGCGACTCAGCATGAGCGACTTTTACGGCTGCCGCCTAGGAAGTGGGTCAATGTTGATACGAATTCTTAGATATGTTAACGCATACTTAAGCATCAATTTCTGTTCGTAAGAACAAGAATAACGCTCAAAATCACATATTTGTGTGGCTCATACCCTGCTGCCCCCCCCAAAAAAAGCCCCCCATGGAGCCCCATTGTTCAATGTATTGGACAACATGCTGCGGCCAAGCAACATGGAATACAGAAAAACTACGTGACACTTTTCACCTTTGCACTCAGAAGAAACGTTTTGCAAGTTAAAAAAAAATCCGTGACACTAAGTTCACTCTGGAAGTCAGAAGGATATATATATATATATATATATATATATATATATATATATATATGGAGCAAGAAAGAAGCGACGGCTTTCGTTCGTTTGGCACTGTATATTTTCACTGACGTTTCGTCTGGTGGACCAGACGAAGGTTAGTGAAAATATACAGTGCCAAACAAACGAAAGTTTTATTAGCTTTCTGGTCCCTTTTCCTATCGGGGTCCGCGTGATTCTGTTCCCGATATATATATATATATATATATATATATATATATATATATATATATATATATATATATTGATAGTATGCGTTTAGCGGTGAACCCGTGACACGTTTATTAGCGAACTGACCGATGTCAAGCGGAGCAAGCACGAGCATCAACAACAGTCCTCGTTCTCTTCTTTCGCCAGCGCTCCTGCCTGTGCCATATATCCATGCTATAAATCACTCCCCCCGCAGAATAGGGATGGCCAATTAAAAATTTCAATCGATCAATCGTTAATCGTTCGTCGATTCAGCCTTTAATCGATTAATTTATTTCCGATGTGATGTATGAATCGATTAATCGACCTTTTTGATCGTTTCGTTAAACGGGACATTTCATTGTGTGAGAAGCATTACTTGTGTTTTATCTAGACCGAAGTCTTTCTATTAGACGCGCTAGAGATCACATGCGTGCATTTACGCATTGGTGAAAATTGGCACTTTCGCCCACTGGACACAGGGTACCCGTCCTCTTTGGGTGATGTCACGGATTGAAGGATCTGTGGCCAGCATCCATGGATGATTCGGCAGCAGGTCGTACTTCCTTGAAGCCTGCCTTCTCGAGAGCACCGAAATCGAAGCCTTTTTCGGTGACCAGAGTGGTCGAAAAGACGTACCGGGAAACATGCAGCGTGGCCGAGGGTTAGGAAATCCCGCGAAAGGCAAAGGAGAGACGAGGGTAAAGAGGAAGTAAATATAACGCTCGCACTCGTAGGCACGGCCTCTTTTCTCCAATTTGTCTGTTGGATATTGTGGAAGCCTATAGGAATACTATAATGAATTATATGGGGCAGCGCTGGAACGAAGACAAAGACGGGACATGCGTTGTACTCACAACTAAAATTTTTATTGGAAAAAACGCCACTTATATATCCAGCATCGTCCAAATCACTGTCATCAAAGGTGCCACGTGAACCACTTCAGGGCGATATCAGCCGGAAGACCGCGTCATGGAAATCATACACAGCATAAAAATTTAAAAAAATATATACAATGGATAAAAACGGTACGATGTAGCCCTATACTATACACGTGTGCATGAGATACTCTAATTCTTTAGATGAAAGGTCAATAGAAGCTTGACTGATGGAATTTCTCTTTTAATCTATTGATATGAAAACCTTCTATTATTTCTCTTGTCGTTTTAATATGACGACGTGAAAGAATGACAGTGTCAGTGAAATGTGGATTACATCCCCACGAATGGCAATGGTTGGCTAGATGATAAGAAGTAGCATTAGAGGAGGAGTCTAATGTTGATGCACCTCCCACTTTGTCCAACATATACTTTGCCGCATGACAAAGGAATCATATACACAGTACCTATCTTGCAAGGTATGAAGCTGTGGACATGATTAGTTTTGCATCCAGCTTTTACAGATGAACCTGCTTTTTGTATGATAAGTGGGCAAGATAGGTACTCAAGCGTCTTTACTGAACGTTTTCGGCTGGTGGACCAGCCTTCGTCAGAGTAATGTAACAACAAATCATACATGGCTTTAAAAGCACTTTTCAGTAACAGGTCAGCGCCATCTGCACTGATTAGGACTACAATGCGCATCACAAAGTATCACGTGTTTCAAGAACAAAGAAAAGAGAAAGAAAAAGAGCAAAAAAAATCTAAAAACGCACCCACATACTCAAGACACGGCTCAGGACTCCCCTGCATGTACTGTGACATGGTACCATGCTTATATATAGTTAAAAGATGTACATGCGCAGTGGTGTAATGACATCGCATGACAGTATAAGTACAATCTTAGTGATACATGAGCGTATGATTGAAACCATTGTACGATTGAAACCATTGTGAAATGATTGAAGAAAAGTTGGCACAAAAAAAAAGAAAAACTGAAAAAAAAAGAGACAAACCTAAAAGGCGCTATTCAGGCAATACACTGCGCAACCAGTGCATCATCGCTCTTAATCTAGCGTAAGACAGGTCAGTTTTCCCTTACTTTCGTTGATTCCAGAGAAAACAGTGTTAAATGTATGAATGAGATACGATTCGCGAAGTTCACGGTCATGGCTGGTGCGGAATCCCGATTCTAGTATCGTCACTTTGAGGTTGCTAAATGAGTGACCGGGCATGTATACATGTTTTGATAATGGAAGGTTCGGTTGGGTTTTAGCATGCGATCTGTGATTGTTGAAACGGATTCTGAATGGCGTTTCAGTCTGGCCTATGTATTGCATGTGGCATGTGCCACACTCAAGCAAGTACACTACGTTCGATGAATCACAATTGAAGCTGCCTTAATTTGTGAATTTAAATTTTTTAGATGTGCTGGTAGCAGTTAATGAAGGTGTTACATGAGGACAGACTTTACAGCGTGGTTTGTTGCAGAGGCTGCAACAGGTACGGTTAGTGGCGACAATTTTAGATGACGTAAGGATGTCACCTATGTTTTTCGAACGTCTATACACGACCCCAGGGGGGCTCAGGAAAGACAGCTTTTAGTCTCTCGCTTTGGGTGAGGATGTTGTAATGTTTACGCAGTATACCTTTAACCTTGGGGATGGACGCTGAATGTGTTAGTACCAAATTGGCTGACTGCGACTCCTTGATTTTTTTGCTACCTTTTAAAATATCCGTCCGATCGCGTCCTGTGGCTCGTTGTATCGCGTCGTCAATCATTTTTTCCGGATATTATCGCTTAAGAAGCTTCTTCTTGAGCTCCTGGCAACAAGAAATTAAAATCTTGATCTTCAGAGCATATGCGCCTGAAGCGCTGTGCCTAGCTATATGAAATCCCAGTCTTCCCAGTCTTCCAATCCCAGTCTTCCTCATGTAACACCTTCATTAACTGCCACCAGCACAGCTAACCAATTCAAATTCACAATTAAAGGCAGCTTCAATTGTGATTCATCGAACGTAGTGTACTTGCTTGAGTGTGGCACATGCCACATGCAATACATAGGCCAGACTGAAACGCAATTCAGAATCCGTTTCAACAATCACAGATCGCATGCTAAAACCCAACCGAACCTTCCATTATCAAAACATGTATACATGCCCGGTCACTCATTTAAGCAACCTCAAAGTGACGATACTAGAATCGGGATTCCGCACCAGCCATGACCGTGAACTTCGCGAATCGTATCTCATTCATAAATTTAACACTGTTTCCTCTGGAATCCACGAAAGTAAGGGAAAACTGACCTGTCTTACGCTAGATTAAGAGCGATGATGCACTGGTTGCGAAGTGTATTGCCTGAATCGCGCCTTTTAGGTTTGTCTCTTTTTTTTCACTTTTTCTTTTTTTGGTGCCATCTTCAATCATTTCACAATGGTTTCAATCGTACAATGGTTTCAATCGTACGCTCATGTATCACTAAGATTGTACTTATACTGTCATGCAATGTCATTACACCACTGCGCATGTACATCTTTTAACTACATATTGTCACGTGGTCGTGACGTCGACGAAGGCAACAGTCAGCGGGTCAAAGAAGAAACTGTTTATTTGGCCGAACTTGTGGCCGTGAAACGTAAATTCAGATTACAGCTATGCACACTGGCACAGATAGCGGCGAACGGAGCGTCGGCCGTCGATCAACTGACAAGCGGTGAAGCGCGTCGGCATTTATAAGCGTGTCATCGAATATTCCAGCCTTATCACTGGTTGTCGCGAAAGCTCTGGAATAAGCTCGCGTGTTCGCTGGCCTTGCTTACAGTCTCTGTGCGCGTAAACCAAATACAGCAAAAGTATAGTACGAAACGCGCGTGGGAATATAAGCATGGTACCATGTCACAGTACATGCAGAGCCGTGTCTTGAGTATGTGTGTGTGTTTTTCGATTTTTTGTTGCTCTTTTTCTTTCTCTTTTCTTTGTTCTTGAAACACGTGATACGTTGTGATGCGCATCGTAGTCCTAATCAGTGCAGATGGCGCTGACCTGTTACTGAAAAGTGCTTTTAAAGCCATGTTTGAGTTGTTGTTGCATTACTCTGACGAACGCTGGTCCACCAGCCGAAAACGTTCAGTAAAGACGCTTTCATAAAAGTTTCGTCGCCCCTTCCTTGCATACATACGTCGGGTCCAGCGTGAATGACGTTCAAAGAATCCAGTATATATATATATATATATATATATATATATATATATATATATATATATATATATATATATATATATATATATATATATATATATATATATATATATATATACACGCGTTATAATGCGGAAATTTGGGCTAATTGGTGTACAGCATAATGAAACATGATTAGCGTACTGCTCCACATTACGCTGCTTTTCACGTTTAATATATACATATGATTCAAAAGAACGTTCTCTAGGTCTCCACTTACGTTAACGTGGTAGAACTGCACTTCTGTAATCGTTGTCTTGAACAGTGAGGTTATTGTAGTCGTCTGCGCTCATTGTTGCTTCGGTTTCCGTTTCGCCATTGAATGTGTCCAAGTATCCTTCAGGAACATGCGGTATTTACTCGCTGTCTTCACAAGTGATTTTTCTGTAGGGGCAGACATCTTACGGTAGTTCATAACATCATTTGGGACGGTAATTAATAAAGGTAAATTAAATAACTTTTTTAATTAGCGAAGTTAGCTGGTTAAGTAAAATGGTAGAACTTAAGTCCTTCACGCGAAGAGACCATTGCGGCTCTGAGATTTCGAAAAAGCGGCCTGTAGTAATAATTGCGAAGTAATGAAATTATCCAAAATTCTGCGGTGAAACCGAAACCGAAGAGCGGAAGAGCGCAAATGCCATCGGAGACGTCCAGAATGAGTGAGCGATCGACTTATTTCGTTGTGTGGGCTGTGCTTTTGCTTGCAATAATAGCATGCGTGACGCACACACGTTAACGAACGGGGAAGAACTGCACTTCTGTAATCGTTGTCTTGAACGCTGATGTCATTGTAGTCCTCTGCGCTCATGGGTGCTTCGGTTTCTCCGTTGAATTTGCCTGAATTTCGTTACGCCACAGTAATTTAAAGCGGCCACCTTTTCTATATCTCAAAGCTGGGATGATTTTTTCGCACGAATAATTTCAATTCTCCCATTTGACGTAATCGCATAACTCAACTAATTGATAAGTTAATTTAACTTTTTAATTACTGTCCCAAATGATTTATATCTTTCACCATCTTAACTTGCAAGCCGCTACAGAAAAAGCACTTTGAAATCAGCGAGCAAATATCGCATTTGCCTGATTTTTCGAGAATTCGACACATTTCTTGAAACACACTGTGTATGTGTGTGCGTGTGTGTGTGTGCGTGTGCGTGTGTATGTGCGTAAGGATAAATTATTTTTGTCCTTATCATCATACTTCATTACTCTTATTGCCCTATTGTATTTTTCCTCTGCGCAGAATAGCAGGCAGGGGCGTACTAGCTCAGGCCACCCTGTCTGCCCACTATTACCTATTCTCTTTCTCATTCATTGTCAAACAATAATATTTTATTTGCTAAGGAATAAAGTGTTATGCCAATAGGAAGCAATGAAGAAATAAACAAAGCACATTACAATGCGCAACGTTTTGGGCCTCTGTGTAGTGCCGTTATTAAACAAGAAAAGTGTAATGAAATTAGTAAATAATATGTGGGGTTTTTGTCCCAATACCACGATTTGATTATGAGGGACGCTGAAGTAGAGGGCTGCGGAAATTTTGTCCGTCTGATGTTTTTTAAGTGCACTGATATTGCACAGTGCACGGGCCTCTGTTGAAATGCGACCACCGCGGCCGGGTTCGAACCCGCTACCTTCGGATCAGCAGCCGAGCGCCGTAACCATTGATCAACCGTGGCGGACATCAGAGTTAAATAAAACGCCCAAAAAGTTGCCATAGGCCCTGCAGGCGAAGCAAATCACTCGTTTATCAAAGACAAGGAAAGCTATGTTTGAGCGACGAAACACCATGAAACGGTGCGGGGCACAAAACTAACAAAATCCAAATAAGCAACTTGATGATGCGCTCGCGTCTGAAATATACAGAAAACAACAAACTTCACTGTTGAGCATTGACGCACCGCCTTTCTGGTTTTCATTCAACGAAGCCATAGCACAGAAAACACAGGGACAAAGGAAGAGGTCCTACGAAGAGGACCCTGATTTTTCAACGATTATGAATTACCAACAGTCCATCCTTTTGAAACATGAGAATCGCTCGTGTAATTCAAGAGCGACTTCATTTTCATAATTTACTCAAATGTTCTTGGCTAAGTTGCGAGATACTGATGACTTACCTGAACAGGCAGATTAGTCCCTTCGGGAACGGGGTCTTTAACATTTTAATCATGACCATTTGTCTTTCGAGGATGACTCTTTGGCACATTAATAAAGTTGGCTTGAAGCAGGTGATATCCTGCTTACCACCTTTATCACACAGTGCAGTCGTCGTTCTCGCGTCTTCTGTGAACAACGTGAACACCGCGCTCCTTTTGCGATCACTCGCCATTACATGACAAAGGAAGCAGTGTACACACTAAAATGTAATACTAACGCAATATACCAAGAAAGCAATACCTGTAATTTTCCCGACGGTTAACCAGCACACGATAGAAGAAAGGGGGCGAGAGGAGGTGAATGCAGTATAGTAGACTATGAGCGGAGAGAAGCGGGCCGGTGCATTTCTGCCTCCTGTTTGCCTTTAAGCTTTGAGGAGAGTTTGGAGGTGGACATCGTGGGCGACGGAGCCCAGGGCGAGTTCATTTTTGCCTCTATGAGGTAGGGGCTGCCACCGGCTTTGGGTTCGTTCTACTAGCGTACTGCGTTGTAGTAATGCGCTGTAGTGAAAAACATTATGGGCGCTCGACTTTTCCGCCTCGCCATCACTCGCCTCGCACTGGTGCGCACCGGCCGAGGGGCGGTGTTGGTGGTGGGTGGCGGCTGTCGTAATCGATTCATCGAAGAGTTTTAATCGATTAATTCGATTAATCGAAAGTCTGAATTCGATTACGATTAATCGATTAACTGTGCCCTTTTAATCAATTAATCGATTCATAGTTCATCGATTTTACCATCCCTACTACCGAAAAGGAGCCATCCTGGCGACCTATGGAACGGGTACGTCGGGTGGGTCGTAGTGCGGCTTCAATCGATCCACATGAACAATTCTCGCGGCCGCGACGGCGTCGGTCCGTTGATGGTTGAACTGACTCAACAATATAGTTGACCGGGGAGGCTTGACGTAGGACTCGGTAGGGGCCTTCGTATTTCGTCAGTAGCTTTGTGGAAAAGACAGGAGCAGATGAGGGAACTCGAAGCCATACCAACGTTCCAGGCGAATAGGACTGGTGACGCAGGTTTTCGTCGTGACGGTCCTTCTGGCGCGCTTGATCTTGCGCGGTTAAGGAGCGTGCGAGTTGCCTGCATTCCTCGGCATAAGTCGCGACTTGAGATAGAATTGTGTATTCTGAAGCGTCCGGGCGATACAAAAGGATGGTATCCACGAATGAGGAAGGTTCGTGCCCGTAGAGCTGGAAGAACGGATAGAATCCTGTCGTAGACTTAGTGGCTCTATGGTAAGCGTAAGTAACAAAGGATAGTATGCGGTCCCAGTTGGTGTGGTCAGTGGACACGTACATGGACAGCATGTCACCCAGAGCGCGGTTAAAGCGCTCTGTCATTCCGTTGGTTTGCGGATGGTACGCTCCGGTTGTCCGATGCACAACACTGCATTCACGAAGAAGGGCTTCTACGGCTTCGGAGAGGGACGTACGTCCGCGGTCGCTGAGTAGCTCACGAGGCACGCCGTGGCGAAGAACAAGTTTCTGAAGGATAAATAAGCCAACTTCACGTGATGTGGCCTCTGGCAGCGCGGCAGTTTCAGCATAGCGTGTCAGCTGATCAATGGCGACAATCACCCAGCTGTTCCCGTCAGGTGTGTAGGGAAGGAGACCGTACAAGTCTATTCCGATGCGGTCGAAAGGCCGGGAGGGGCAAGGCATCGGCTGCAGTGGTCCATCGACTACGTGCGGTGGGCTCTTCTGGCGTTGACATTTGGGACACGAACGTACGTACTGTCGGACGAAGAGGTGCATTCCACGCCAGTAGTACCGCAGCCGGAGGCGTGCATACGTTTTTATTACACCGGCGTGGTCGCATTGGGGATCCGCGTGAAAGGAAGCGCAGATATCGGCACGTAGGTGGCGAGGAATCACCAACAACCATTTACAGCCGTCAGAAAGGTAGTTGCGACGGTACAGGAGTCCATCGCGGATGGCGAAATGTCGAGCTGTGCGTCGCAGGGAACGAGGGGTGGTACGTGGGGACGGCTGAGGTAGGAACTCTATTACAGAGACTATCGAAGCGTCTTGGCGCTGCTCAGAAGGCATGTCAGCGTATGCAAGCGCCGCAGCATCGTAGCTGGAAACAGACGCAGTTTCATAATCATGGGGAAGTGGAGAGCGGGAAAGAGCGACGGCATGTGAATGTCTGCGGCCTGACCTGCAGACGACACGGATATCATAGTCTCGGAGACGTAATGCCCAACGAGCTAGACGGCCAGATGGGTCTTTTAGTGACGAGAACCAGCAGAGGGCGTGGTGATCAGTCACGACATCAAATGGGCGTCCATATACGTAAGGTCGAAACTTTGTGATCGCCCAAACGATGGCCGGACATTCTTTTTCTGTGACTGAATAATTCTCTTCAGCTCTGGTAAGAGTGCGACTGGCATAAGAAATGACGTACTCGTCGAAGCCAGACTCGCGTTGCGCAAGAATAGCGCCATGGCAGAGTCCACTAGCGTCCGTGTGGATTTCTGTAGGGGCATCTGGGTCGAAGTGACGGATAATCGGTGGAGATGTCAGCAGAAGACGTAGCTTCGCGAATGCGTCGTCACAAGCGGAAGGCGACGCCGATATGCCTTGGCTGTCAGCAAGTAGGCGTGTTAGAGGGGCCATTACGGACGCGAAATCACGGACGAATCGACGAAAATATGAACATAGGCCTATAAAGCTCCGGAGTTCTTTTAGTGTAGATGGCTTGGGGAACTCAGCAATGGCGCGGTGTTTCGCATGGTCGGGGAGGACAACGTCCTTGCTGACAACAAGTCCTAAGATGGTGAGCTTCCGGGTGGCAAAATGACACTTCTTCAAATTCAATTGCAGCTCAGCAAGTGTGAGGCATTCCAGAACACTTGCGAGGCACAGAAGAGGGTTATCGAAATCTTTTCAAAAAACGACGACGTCGTCCAAATAACAAAGGCACGTCTGCCACTTGAGACCTCGAAGTATGTTGTCCATCAGACGATCGAAGGTGGCAGGGGCGTTGCAAAGGCCGAACGGCATCCAGTTGAACTCGTACAAGCCGTCCGGAGTTACAAACGCCGTCTTGGGGCGGTCAACTTCATCCATAGGTACCTTCCAGTACCCCGATCGAAGATCCAGCGAGTAAAGGAACTCTGCCCCTTGCAAACAGTTGAGAGCGTCATCGATTCGGGGGAGCGGATAGACATCTTTGCGCGTGATCTTGTTAAGGCGCCTGCAGTCAACACAGAATCGGATTCTACCATCCTTCTTTTTGACGAGTACTACCGGGGAGGCCCACGGACTGTTGGACGGCTGTATGACGCCACGATTGAGCATATCGGTCACCTGGTCATCAATAACTCGGCGTTCAGCGTGAGAGACTCGGTATGGACGCTGACGCAATGGTGCATGGGTGCCGGTGTCAATACGATGAACGATTGCAGATGTTCGGCCCAAATCGGTTTCCCTGTAGTCAAAAGACGTCCGGAAGTGGTCGAGAAGGGTCAAGAGTTGGGTCCGTTGAGCAACAGGAAGGTCCGAATGAACTGATGGAAAGAAGGCGTCTAGGGAAGATGTGGTGGACGTGGGAACGGGCGTAACGCTGGTTAAATGAAGGCTTGTCCAGTGATCGGGCAGTTGACCGGGGCAAACACAATCGATGTCCTCATGTCGGCCTAGACATTCTCCGCGGAATAATGTGGCGGGTACTGAAAACAGATTAGTGGCATAAATGGTCGCGCAAGAGTTTTCGATCGTGAGAAGAGTAAAAGGTAGAAGGAAGTTCTTTCGAGAAGCAAAGTATTCTGACGGCGTGAACACGGTATTTGAAAAAGGGTGTAGCTGACTGGGCTAGTTGGTTATGCATACTTAAATTAAAAAAAAAATGAAAAATTGAAAAATTGAAAATTGAAAAAATTAAATTGAAAAGGGGGCATGGTCGCAGGAGATCGGCACGAGAACAGAAGACATAGGTGGGATATCCGTGTCCGTGGCAATGACGACACGAGAAAAAGAAGACTTTTGAGAATCGTCGTCCGAGATCGCTGACAATTCTTGTTCGGCACGAACACAATCATCAACGGCGTGATGTGTGGAAAGGAAGTCCCAGCCCAATATGACGTGGTGCGAGCACTGTGGAAAGACGACGAATTCAACCACGTACAGAACGTCCTGGATGAGTAGCCCAGCCGTGCACGTCATAGAAGGGTTTACGTGATGGGCGGATGCCGTACGCAGGGAGACGCCAGAAAGTGCAATCGTAAATTTTTTTTAACTTGCGGCACATTGCTTCACCCTCAATACAGACACAGAAGCTCCATTATCGACTAACTCTTGAACGGCAACACCTTCAATAAACACAGTTATTTCATTAGAAGGTAGAGAACGAGGCCTTGTAGAGTTCGACATTGGCGCAGTTCTTGCCTCCGGAACTGTGATGATCTGTTTTCCGTTTGGGCAGGTGGTGCACGACGAAGTATCGGCGAAGGCGAACGTCGGCGCGGGGAGGGCGGTCGACGTGGGTTGAAGCCGCGGCGGCTCGACGAAGGGTTGTCCGAAGTAGCATGGGGAGGCATCGTCTGTGGTGGTGCGTTGCGGGCGTAGCTGTAGCTTTCATCAACGGTCCCTGGACGAGGGACGCGCCGGCGACCGAACCGCTCAACATGGCCGGGTAGACAGCAGTACTAACAGATGGGTCTGTTATCCGATGTGCGCCAAAGGTTCTTGGGAAACGTTGAAGGACGGCGATAGAGGGGAACGTGCGGAACTGCCGGCGCGCGCGTTGCGTAGAAGGCGTGTGTTTGCTGAGCAGAGTCGGCGACGTGTGGCAGCGCATGTGCCTGCCTTCGCGCGACGTCAGCGTAGGTCAGCGCAGCGGACACAGGCGGTGGCTGGTACGTGGACGGAAGTGCCTCGGAGACTTTCTCTTCGACGGTTTGTCGCAGCGACGAGGCGAGCCCATGAGTAGTGCTTGGGAGGAAAGGCGCAAGAGACAACTGGCGTGCCACTTCCTCTCGGACGAACTGCTGGATTTGCTGCGTCAAGACCGCCGTTCCGGGGAAATGGCGCCAACGGTCAATGCTGACGTGCTGGTCGTGTCGAAAGCAGGGAGTCGCGTTGAAATGCGCTGCTTTCGCAACTCGTCGTAGCTTTGGCAGTGCTAAATGACGTCTGCGACTGTTTGCGGGTTTTTCGCCACCAGCATGTGGAACGCATCGTCCTCGATGCCCTTCATTATATGTTTGTCCTTGTCGGTTTCGGACATGTCAGGCTTGAAGCGACGGCAGAGGTAAAGCGACCAGATGTCAAGCGGAGCAAGCGCGAGCATCAACAGTCCTCGTTCTCTTATTTCGCCGGCGGTCCTGCCTGTGCCATATATCCATGCTACAATATATATATATATATATATATATATATATATATATATATATATATATATATATATATTGTTACCATTGAATATAGCGCCTGCTACTATAAAAAGTATTTATTTGGGGTGAACCTGTGCCCGAAAACTCAGAAACTGAATTGCTGGCAAGAATGTCCCTCGCTAGCTATTCCGAACTTCGTCGCTCTCCTCTTCCACACCCATGGGGTCTCGTGCCGGTCCGTGGCGTAGCATGGTGGCGCGCGCGCAGGCCCGCGTTACATGGCGCGCTTTGCTTGTCAGTTGTGCGGCGGCTTTTACAAACGCAGTACGTTGCACGCGTCTTCTGTGAACGTCGAACCACTTGTGGCATTAGTCCCCCCCCCTCGCACGCATCGTCCCGATGCGTACAGATGGGTGACAGCTTTCAAAGGGTAGGTGTACTGTTGGTGTTTGAGGACGTGAGTCAGTTCGGTTGTTCAGTTCCTTTCGTAGTATGGTTTCAGTCGTATTACATTTACGACTTCCGGGAGATTCCTGCGTCGTGTTGTGCACACTTGACCTTCAGGGATCACCTCGTAGTTTAAGGTACCTAACCGACGAAGAACGCTGTAAGGGCCAAAATAGCGCCGCATAAGCTTTTCTGATAGGCCACGCGCACGTACAGGGGTCCACACCCACACTTGGTCTCCAGGCTGGTACTGTACGTCTCTTCGTTTTAGATTATAACGGTGCGCGTCGGCATCCTGCTGTTGAATGACGCGGTTACTTGCCAACTGTCGTGCCTCTTCTGCCCTTTCTATGTATTCACTGATGTCAGGGTCGTCCTCATTCGTATTGTTGACAGGCAACATTGCGTCTAAAGTCGTTGTTACTATCCGACCATAAACAAGTTGAAATGGTGTGAAGTGGGTCGTCTCTTGTACTACAGTATTGTACGCAAATGTAGCATACGGTAATATACTGTCCCAAGTCCGATGCTCAACGTCGACATACATTGCGATCATGTCAGCGATCGTTCTGTTGAGCCTTTCGGTTAACCCGTTTGTTTGCGGGTGGTACGCTGTAATTCTTCTGTGGTCAGTATGCGTTAGTTTCATGACAGACTGCATCAACCTGGCAGTGAACGCTGTTGCTTTGTCAGTTATGACGACCTTCGGTGCGCCATGTCGGAGCACTATCTGCGTGACAAAAAACTGAGCCACTTCATATGCGGTTCCTTTTGTGAGAGACGACGTCTCGGCATACCGGGTCATGTAGTCGGTTGCTACAACTATCCACCGCTTTCCCAACGATGAGACAGGAAATGGTCCTAGCAAATCCATTCCTACCTGCTGGAATGGTACTTTCGGTGGCTCGATCGGTTTCAGAAGACCTGCTGGTTTCAGTGGTGGTACTTTGCGCCTTTGGCATTCTCGGCACGATCTGACATAGTGCTGTACAGAATCCATTAATTTTGGCCAATAATATCTCTGACGGATTCTTGCCAAAGTCCTACTAATGCCCAAGTGGCCTGCCGATGGGTCATCATGACACGCTTCTAAGATTTCCGCTCGCAGTGAGGATGGTATAAGAAGCAGAAAGGTTTTACCGGTGCGTTCGAAGTTCCTCTTGTAGAGAACGTTGTTCCGGAGGACATAGGAACGTAATCCGCGGACGAAAACTCGTGGTACTTTTACTTGCTGCCCCTCTAAGTACTGAATGAGCAGGAGTAATTGTGGGTCCATTCGCTGATCATGAGCCATGTCCGACACGTTCACAGCTCCAAGAAATGCGGAATCTTGTTCATGTTCAGGAGATGAGGTGTCGACTGGTGCACGCGACAAGCAATCCGCGTCATTGTGCTTGTGGCCAGACTTGTAGACGATGGTGATGTCATATTCCTGCAGACGCAGGCTCCATCTAGCAAGTCTTCCAGAAGGGTCCTTCAGATTCGCCAGCCAACACAATGAATGATGGTCACTGATTGCTCGGAATGGTCTACCGTATAAATATGGCCGGAACTTACTGATGGCCCATATAACTGCGAGGCATTCCTTTTCTGTAGCTGAATAATTTGACTCGGCTTTTGACAGAGTGCGGCTTGCGTAGGCGATAACTTTTTCTTCTCCGTTCTGCCACTGAATAAGAATAGCACCGAGGCCAACGTTACTGGCGTCCGTATGGATGTCTGTTTTGGCATCTTCATCAAAATGAGCAAGTATAGGTGGCGACTGCAAACGGCGTCGTAACTCACAGAAGGCATCTTCTTGCTCTTTCTGCCAAACGAACGGTACACCTTCCTTTGTAAGCCGTGTCAGTGGTTCGGCGATCTTGGAGAAGTTTTCGACGAAGCGCCTGTAGTAAGCACAAAGCCCTAGGAACCGTCTCATGGCCTTCTTGTCTCTTGGCTTTGGGAAGTTTTCAACCGCAGCGATCTTTTCAGGGTCTGGGCGGACACCGTCAGAACTAACGATGTGCCCGAGGAACCGAAGCTCACGAAATCCAAAGTGGCATTTTTCGGGTTTGATCGTAAGTTCAGCTGCGCGAATGGCATCCAGCACGGTTCTCAATCTCTGTACGTGCTGCTCGAAGGTAGTGGAAAAAACAACTAAGTCATCAAGATAGACAAGGCATGACTGCCATTTGAGCCCGGAGAGCACAGTGTCCATCATCCTCTGAAAGGTAGCAGGAGCAGAACACAAACCAAAAGGGAGTACTTTGAACTCGTAGAGTCCGTCGGGGGTCACAAATGCCGTCTTCTCACGATCTCGTTCGTCCACTTCGATTTGCCAGTATCCACTTTTTAAGTCCAACGATGAAAAGAAGTGAGCGTTGCGTAATTTATCTAAGGTATCGTCGACTCGTGGAAGTGGGTAAACGTCTCGCTTCGTGACGAGGTTCAGTTTCCTGTAGTCAACGCAAAACCGCAGGGTGTTGTCCTTTTTCTTAACAAGTACTACTGGTGATGCCCACGGGCTTTTGGACGGCTGTATTACGTCGTCCTTGAGCATCTCCTGTACTTGCTTCTTTATCGCTTCCCTTTCTTTCGGAGCAACTCGGTATGGATGCTGACATACGGGTCTAACATGTCCTTCGACTACGATGCGGTGCTTTGCGACGGGAGTACGTCTGACTTTCGACGAAGTGGAAAAACACTCTGCGAATTCCTTGATCAAATCCACAATCTGGTGTTTCTGCGGGGATGACAGCTCTTGATCAATGTCTATTGACTGAAGGACACTTTCTACTGTCGAGGAAGCTGATGGTGCTTTATCTAGGGCGCAAACATCCGAAACTTGTACGTAGTCATGAAGGGATGCTATGGCTGTTCCCTTCGCCACATGCTGTACCTCGTTGCTAAAGTTGGTCAGAAGCACATCCGTACATCCGTCACGTAGGTTCACTAGACCTCTCGCCACGCATATTCCCTTTTCCAGGAGAAGTACGATATTTCCATCAGCTAGTCCGGCATAGTCGCGGAAAACGTCGCTTTTCACAACAACTGTCACGCTGCTGCGCGGCGGCACGGTCACACCTTCGTCTACAATACGGAGAGGTGAAACGATTGGTTGCTCCGTATGACACATGGCGACAGCCTTCTCTGTAGAGAAAGAAACTTGGGATTTTTGCAAGTCAATGATTGCACTGTTTGCTTGTAAGAAGTCCATGCCCAGAATAAGCTCACGGGAACATTCGGAGAGAACAATAAAGCTGTTGACGTACACGAGGCCTCTTAGTCCTATTCTCGCTGTGCACAATCCTACGGGGCTGACTAAGTGCCCTCCAGCGGTACGTATTTGAGGTCCGGACCAATGAGTGAGCACTTTCTTGAGCTTCTTTGCGAGCATGCTACTTATGACTGAGTAGTCTGCACCAGTGTCTATTAACGCAATAGCCTCGAAGTCGTCGATGGTGACTTGCAGTTCGGAAGTTACGTCGCCATTACTGCACTTATCCGTCATATCCATTATTGCGTTACTGCTGTCATCTGGTCCGGTTAACGATGGAGGGTCTTCAGTTACTCGAGAATCAGCGGCCTTGCCTCCACAGGTCGCTGGTCCTAGTTTTCCCGTCGCGGGCTTTGTGAACTACGCCTCGGGAAAATAGATGCAGGATGTGGACTCGGCGACCGATTGTGCATCGGTGCGGTCGACCGTGATTCATGTTGCCGAGTGTTCTGATAGGCATGGCGCGAAGATAAAAATTCTTCTATTTCGTAGGGGCGCTCACCGTTGCGAGGGCATGGTGCGTTCACTGGGAAGCCACGTAGCCCCCCCCCCCTCCCCCCCCGACGATAGTAGCATGCCCGATAAAGATGACCTGCCTCTCCACAGTGGTAGCAGAGGGGCCGCCGGTTTGCAGTGCGCCATACATCACTTTTACGGGGTCTTGCTTCCGGCATGGGTGGTGGCGTACTGCGAAAAAATGTCGGGGGCATAACGGGAGCTTGTGCAAAGTTCGTGCGTCCGAGGTCTTGTCGTGCGACTTGTGCGTATGACAGCTGTGGTTGAGGTTCTGGTTGTGCGTGGTGCAGCACCTGAGACTGTGGTTGAAGAATTGCTTGCCGCACTTCTTCACGTACAACGTCCGCGAGTGACGGCATCCCTGGAGGGCCTTGGGTCAGTTGCAGTTTGTGCAGCTCCTCCCTTACGACAGCCCTCACCACTTCCCGTAGGACGTCGGCGTTGCTTGGGAGGGTTGCTGACACCGAGCTAACTGAAGAGACGCCTAAGCCCCTGTTGTACAGTCGCGCACGCTGCTGCAGTGTCTTCTCCATGGTCGTGGCCTCTGATCTGAACTCTGCCACAGTGCGCGGTGGATTACGCACCAGGCCTGCAAAAATCTCTTCCTTTACTCCGCGCATAAGGTGCCGCAACTTCTTTTCCTCGGCCATGTTCGGGTCGGCTCGGCGGAAGAGCCGCGACATGTCTTCAATGTACATGGCCACGCTCTCATTGTTCCGTTGGTTCCTCGCCTGAACAGCGGCCTCTGCCTTCTCTTTGCGGTCCGTGTTCGGATAGGTAGCGATTAGCTCTCGTCGGAAATCGTCCCACGACAGCATTGACGCTTCGTGGTTCTCAAACCACGTACGTGCAGAATCTTGCAGAGCCACGTAAACGTAACGAAGTTTCCGGGCTTCGTCCCAACCATTCAAACTGGCAACGCGCTCGAATCCCTCGAGCCAGTCCTCGGCATCTTCGAAAGTGTCCCCATGGAAGACCTCTGGTGTCCGGGGTGAATCCACGATGAGGCGAGATGGAGATGGCGTCGACTGGGCGGCCATCGTAGTAGCGCTTGTGCTTGCGGTCTCCACGGGTCCTGAATCGACGAGGGGGGCCAAACTCTGGCTGCTCACCACGGAGGCGGCGACTCGTGCGTTGGTGGACAGGCGTTAATTCCGCTGGCTCCAATCTTCCGGGATCTGGGCTACGCTCCCTAGCCGGTGGTGGGCTTGGAATCATACCCCGCACCTCCACCAGATGTTACCAATGAATATAGCGCCTGCTACTATAAAAAGTATTTATTTGGGGCGAACCTGTGCCCGAAAACTCAGAAACTGAATTGCTGGCAAGAATGTCCCTCGCTAGCTATTCCGAACTTCGTCGCTCTCCTCTTCCACACCCAGGGGGGTCTCGTGCCGGTCCGCGGCGTAGCATGGTGGCGCGCGCGCAGGCCCGCGTTACATGGCGCGCTTTGCTTGTCAGTTGTGCGGCGGCTTTTACACACGCAGTATGTTCTGCGTCTTCTGTGAACGTCGAACCACTTGTGGCAATATATATATATATATATATATATATATATATATATATATATATATATATATATATATATATATATATATATATATATAGTGGGAAAAGAATCACGCGGACCCCGATAGAATTATGAACAAGAAAGAAAATACGACTTTCGTTGGTTTGGCATTGTATATTCTTACTAACGTTTCGTCTGGTGGACCAGACTTTGTCAAAGTACCAAGTACATCGTGGTGGGTTTCCTTATAAACGCGCCTAAATGAGATATTTTCGTGCAAGTCATCGATAGCAAGAATGACAAAATAAAATGGCAGTCACACACAGTCGACATAGATTCATGCGCGCACATTTGGTACTCGTGGCAGTGAAGTCAGGTTACACACAGTAAGATAGATTGCACGCGCAGGTGATATGGCATTACACACTAGTGATGAGGCAGTATTATTAGATTGCACAGCACGTGGAGTCAAAAAAGGGGGGGGAATGACGTCAGATCTAGGCTTTACCTAATTTTTTCGTAGTAACGTAATCACATGCCAGCATTATACTGCAAACAGTTTGAGAAAGCAAACAGAAAGTCGGCACGCAGCACTAAGATAAATTTTCTTGCTCTTTAGCTTCCCTCAAGTACCCTTCAAACACGTTAAGGTTAATGCGAGAACACACACACAAAAAAAAAAGAAACTATCGGAACTGCACAGCATAGTCACTGAAAACGATACACACAACCCAGTACGTCAACACGTGGTCGGGTACGAAATTGTGGATTATAATGGGTGATTACCGACGTAACCGTAGAGGAAACACGAACGATATTAGACACAAAGCTACCTATCCCAAGGAATACCAGGTTATGATTAATGGTGCTTAGTGGGAACGCTCGTTAGTGTGCCTGGGCTTTCGTTAATACCAGATGAGACGGTGTTGAACTTATAGATTAGGTAAGACTCGCGGGTTTCACGATCGTGATGAGAACGAAAGCCTGACTCAAATATAGTGGCCCGAATATTTTCAAAAGAATGTCCAGGTAAACGAATGTGTTTTGATAATGGTAGGCTAGGAAGCTTATTGGCATGTGATCTATGGTTATTAAAGCGCAATCGAAATGAAGTTTCTGTTTGACCAATCTACTGCTTTTTGCAGACGGTACATTCAAGCATGTAAATAACGTTAGAACTATCGCAATTAAACGAACCTCGAATGTTAAGGGTAAAGTCTGAAAACGTGCTAAGGGCTTTCTGTGTTGTTTGCATATGTACGCACACCTTGCAACGCGCTTTGTTACAAGGTGCACATCCAGTTATTCTGTGCTCATTTACTTTTGATGACGTTAATAAATCTCGGAGATTCTTAGACCGTCGATATACCACGCGAGGTGGTTCAGGAAAAACACTCTTTAGATGTTCACTTTGAGCAAGGATATTATAGTGGCGTTTTAATATGGAATGCACCTTTGGTGCTGAGGCTGAGTGCGTTAGTACAAGATTGGTGCTATTCTGGTTTTCGGGCGAACGTTTCCCGCAAGAATTTCATCTTGGACACGTTGCCTGCTGCATTCGGCGACGTCACAACCACGCGACAATATCAAGGTAACAGCCAGGGTTGCCGTTGGGTGGACATGAAAAGGCGCCAGAACTCACGCCAAAAGTAGACAAAGTAGCCATGTCATTTGATATTGTCGCCAAATAGAACAGAAGCGGTATTATCAACAGAGTCTTGACTATTGATGAATAAATAAAACCATTTCGAATAAGTAAAACCAGAAGTTTTAAAAAAAGCCAAGGAGCCAACTGGAAATTTTAGTCGCCAATGGGGTCCAAAAGTAGCCAATTTGGCGCAAAGTAGCCAACAACGGCAACCTTGGTAACGGCATGCATACTGCAGGTAGAGTGTACTAGAAAAGGGGAGTGCTCGGAACTGCCGCCGCATCAATGTACAGAAAGTGAAGCCCTCAGGGGATCAATCCGCTTGCGGCGCTGCGATCGGTAGTCTGCAATGTGTCGTCGTTTTAAGAGTTGCGCGCGGCTCCACGAAAGTGGGGCACAGGTAGAATGCCTGCTTCCCACTCGAAAGGCCCGGGTTCGAATCGCAGCTGTAGATGTTTAGTTTTATTGCGATAGCAATTATATGGACACTCGCGGCTGGTTTTCGCCGTCGGCGTCGGCGTCCGCGTCGGCGTCGGCGTCATTTGCCGTATATGTATATGTATATATATAACCGGGCCCGCCCGTCGTTCGTGAGCGTGAAAAGACGCGAAGGGGGGGGGTCCCTCGAGCGACCTTCGATTTTACGAGCGGGGGCGCGCGCGTTATCTCCCCTTCTCGGCGGCCGACAGCGGGCGGGGGGGGGCGACGTTCGATTTTACGAGTGCGGGCGCGGGCGCGCGCTTTATCTCCCCTTCTCATCTCCCCTTCTCGGCGGCCGGGCCGGCGTACCCTTCTACGTGCTGCGCTTTCAACGCGAAGAGAATTCTCTTAAACAAGCGTTTTCTAGAGTTGCGTGAGATCGGATCCAAAAAGAGTTAGCTGCCAGCCTCACTTCGT
>JALIZH010008588.1:0-55494 GCA_030522465.1 Rhipicephalus appendiculatus | reverse complement strand
GTCCACGTCGGTGTCCCCTTGGCGGTGTGGGCTTGGCTCACGGTTGGAGGGGGGGCGTTCGGTACATGGACCGGGAAGCACCTCCACCACATGTCACGTGGTCGTGACGTCGACGAAGGCAGCAGTCGGTAGGTTCAAAATGAAACTGTTTATTTGGGCCGAACTTGTGGCCGGTAAACGGAAAGTCAGATTACAGCAATACACACTGGCACTGATAGCGGCGAACAGAGCGTCGGCCGTCGATCAACTGTACATCGTTGGAACGCGCCGGCTTTTATAACGCACGCGTCGAACATTCTAGCCTTATCACTAGTCGTCGCGGAAGCTCTGGAATAATCTTGAGTGTTAGCGTCTTGCGTGCAATCTTAACAGAACGATCTACTACAAGCGAGAAGCTTCTGGAACAATAAGGCGCGGTCTGCGCCGAGTACTGCTGATAGTCTTTGTGGGCGGAAACCGAATACAGTGAAAGAAACGCGCGTGGCAATATATATGACTATATATAAGCGAGGAAGCAGTTCAATGGCTCCGGTGAAAAATGTAGTCGAAAAAAAGAGGACGACAAACGTACGAAACGCAAATTTTACTAACGTTTCGGCAGGAGGACCTGCCTTCGTCAGAGTAAAATCTATATATATATATATATATATATATATATATATATATATAGCCAAGAAATGAAGGAGCATACATACAAAAATTGAATATTTTTTTACTGGTTAACGTTGACGAAGGCCGTGGCACGGCCGAAACGTTAACCAGTAAAAAATATTCAATTTTCTTAAGTGTGCTCCTTCATTTCTTGACTATATGTGCACCGGACCCACAGAACTTTCTTGTGAATCATATATATATATATATATATATATATATATATATATATATATATATATATATATATATATATATATATATATATATATATATATATATATATATATATATATATATATAGGGTGTTTCAAGAAATGTGTCAACTATTTATAAAAAATCAGCAAGATGCGGCATTTGCTGGCTGTCTTCACATATGCTTTTTCTGTAGCGGCAGGCATCTTAAGATTGTTGAAGACATGATTTGGGACGCGTGGTGCACCATGACGCAACACAATGGCTTCCAAAAAGAAGGCGGCAACGTCTGACGCAGAACTAGTGCGTAGAGGAGTAGTCTCTGCGTACCGTGTGAGACGATCGACGGCTTTGACGATCCAGCGATGGCCTGATGGCGTTACGGGAAGTGGTCCGACCAGGTCTATTCCGACCGTGGCAAAAGGTGTTTCGGGACATAGGATTGGTTGTAACTGGCCAGCAGGAGGTGAAGTTGGTTGTTCCCGACGTTGACAAAGTGTGCAAGAAGCGACATACTTGGTCACAAAGATAGAAAGGCCAGGCCAGAAGAAACGGGTCCTAACGCGGTTGTATGTCTTGTGAAACCCAAGTGGCCAGCAGATGGATTGTCGTGCAGTGCTTCGAGACCTTGTGTACAGAGCGAACGGGGAAGTACTGGCACCCACCGATGCCTGTCAGCATTGTAAGTATAGCGCTGCAGGACATTGTTCTCGAGCTTGAACTGCCTTAGCTGACGACGTCGTCTGGCAATGGGTGGAGAAGGCGTGCCATTGAGGTATCCGATGATGCGGTTACAATAGGGGTCTTCACGTTGACACGCGGCAAACTGAGCGCAGCGGTTGGAAGATAGCGACTCAGCAACTGCCAGGGGCGATAACGAGAATGAAGATGAAGCCGCTTGATCACCTGTGGGGCAATGAGGGTTCGTGGTCGGAGATGAAAGGGGCAGAGGGCAGCGAGAGAGAGCGTCGGCATCCTGACGCTGTTTGGCAGACTTGTACACAACGTCAAAAGTGTACTCTTGCAAACGAAGTATTCCGCGACCGAGGCACCCAGACGAATTTTTCAGTGAGGACAACCAGCACAAAGCGTGATGATCGGTAACCATTGTGAAGTGGCGCACATAAAGGTATGGTCGAAATTTCTGTATGGCCCAAACTACAGCGAGGCATTCCTGTTCTGTTATCGAGTAGTTATGCTCCGCAGGTATTAGTGCGCGACTGGCATATGCAACTACTCGCTCGCGTGAAATGTCGTCGCACTGGAGGAGGACAGCACCGTTTCCATGGCCGCTGGTATCTGTGTGGAGAAAAGTGGGTGCACTCTCGTCGAAGTGACGCAGGACGGGGTCTGATGTTAACGCACGTTTAAGGGCTTGGAAAGCACACTCGCACTCATCAGTCCATACGAAGGCCGTTCCCGACGTCAGAAACTTGTGTAATGGCGCCGCAATGGCAGCAAATTGACTCATGAGGCGGCGGAAGGAAGACGCCAGGGCAAGTAAACTTCGCAAATGTTTTTGATTGTCTGGGCGAGGAAAACGAATCACGGCAGCAATCTTCTCCGGGTCGGGTCGAACGCCATCTTTGCTGCCAATATATATAATGCCCCCCCCTGACCCAATTAAAAGCCGCTTGGTCTGACCGCCGAAAAAGACAACGAAGTGGTCTGAGAAAACATACGAGGAGTGCCGATCAAAAGATTTTGTGCGTCTTTATCCGTGACAAATTGGTAGACAGGCTGTACACTTCTATGCACTCTAACCTCCACGAAGATCGCGACACACCGGTGCAACTCTATCGGAAGTAGACTACCTACGCAAAAGGCGGTGGCTTCAAGGACTGCCTCCGGAGTAGGGCCGGCAACATCTGCCCCGAACGCCGACCACAGCCGCAAGGCAGACACTGCAGGCATACGGTACAGGACAGCTGCCGCTTTGCGTCGCTGTTTTGCAACATTTCAACATACCGCGCGGCAATGTGTATATATATATATATATATATATATATATATATATATATATATATATATATATATATATATATATATATATATATATATATATATATATATATATATATATATATATATATAATTGCTGGGAACAACTTCTAGGACGCCGGTAATAATATGAATAAAAAGAAGCAGATACACGTCGAAAAACACAATGGTTTCTTTACATTTCGGCCGTGGGACCGGCCTTCATCAGAATAACAGAAGTGACAGTGGTACTACAGCATATAAGCGCATACGTTTCGTTTCCAATGATCACGTGAGCACAAACAGAGAAAAAAGGAACAACGATGAAAAGAACAAACCATCAGCTTCATCACTGCTATCCATACGCACTGCGCATGCTGCCATCTGACTGATAATCAATTTCCTTGCCTGTCAATGCAACTGAAGACCTGCTCACGCACACGCTGCCGAACCTTGCTATTTCTAACACCTCCGAGATTTCTCGTGTCAATTGGTCCCGATAACGCTTGACAACCGTGCAACGTTGATGGAGCGCTGACTTACAACGCTTTGTTGTAAGTCAGCGCTATTGTTTCTATCCTCCTTTTTCTGGCGCTCTGTCTTTTGCGCTGTTTTGTTTCCGCCGACACTAACTGTTTTTTTTATGAAACACCTCAAGGATGACTTTCATTGGCAACCGATAAAACGGGTCTAGTGGAGTGTAAAATTAAACATGCAACACTCTAACGGCTGCTCTCGTGTAGTTTTAGTTGCCATTTGACTAAGTCTTAACGATAGGATGACATCAAATAATAGATGATCAAAGAGTGACTGACGCTTCATTATCTGGCAGTTTATTTGAGACACAGTAAAATCACTAGGAAATATAAATTTAGACATCATTGCATAACAATCCGTGCATTCGTGTCACTGGCTTTTCATGTCCGTATCGCAGAAGGAACTGCCATGAACGCTGCATACGGTGACAGCAAGAAATGCGAAATGGAGTTTAAAACAAACAGAATCATTTTCAGCAAAGGGTATCGCTAAATACGGGATTTCTTTGATTAAATGACCACGCCTCCTCTTCCTAAAGCAGTCTATGCGGGTGTTAGCGATTTTTGGAGGAGTTATGTCATGATCTGTGATATCAGCTGTTAGCCAAGTTTTTACTAGAGTTAGAAAGTCCAGCTCATATGTTTGAATCCAGGCTTCGAGGCAGTCTTTGTTTATTGTATGACGGACAGTTCTATTCATAACGTTAAGTTCGAGCATACCTTGGTTTTGAGACTGAAGATTCTAATAATAGGCGAATAGCGGGAAAGACAACGAATAAAAGACACACAACCACTCGTAGCTCAACCACTCAAATTTTTCATTCACCCTTTTCTTAAAGGTCCTAAGGTGTGCTGAATATGTTAAAAGGCTGTCACCATTACCGGGCGGGCTTTTAATTAAAACATTTTCAGCACCTCCGGACAATTAAGAAATAGGGGGGATGAAAATGTTCAAATCCCTCCGGAAATGGTGACTGAAGTGTCATTTATGCGCACGATATTGAATCATTTCTATCGCTTACAGCTAGAATACATCATTTCATCATGCAAACCAGTGATGAACAATCACGCATCGGCCTATACCTGATACATCATAAAAACACCTTCTGTAAATTATACCTTAATTATATCGTTAAATATTATTAAGACCATGTGTATTACTTATCAGAAGCCAAACACAACGCGCCAGTACTGTATTGCAAGCCATCGACTACATTATAATTCTGCCTCTTAGGATTATGAAGCGGTTGAATATAACCTGCCCTATATGATCCAGGGGGGAAGATACCGTTCCATAAAATTAGCATTATTGCCCTTTTTGACGTTCTATACAGCAGAATTACCAAAACAAGTGTCAAGCTGTTGTATGACTTGCATTATTCGCCACCGAAAAGCCCCCGCTGGAACGTTGCGCTGACGTGCTATGCAGTGAAGGCGAGGCAAAGGCAAACTTCCTACCACGTCGTAGTTGTTCAGTTGGAAAATTTTTTTCTCCCTTAAAACAAAAACTACTCTTTTGAAGCACTTTGTATATCTTGCCAATTAATCATGCTGTGTAACCATATATAAGCCATATTTTTACTTGGACCGCTACATTGAGGAAATGAAGCCACAATATTAGTCAAAATGCTATCTTTTCCAACTTTGTCACAATATTGTGGCAATGTTTTTGCTTCATACGCTCCCAAAGCATTTACATCATTTATTATATGTACCCGTGAAACACATAATGTGAATATATTACTCGCGAAGAAATCTGTGCTTTTTATAAAATACGCTAAACATGCAGCATATTGCAATTTTTCTGCAATGCCAAAAATAAAGTTAATACAAAAATAAATAAACTATCATATTCATGAAAGATCAACGCCTTAAGATTATGGAAAAAAATTGTTTCGTTGTAATTGCTCCGACCAGTAATATTATATAAATTATTTAGCACGACACATCTTCACCTGGGTGCACAAAGTTCGAAGCGCCCTCTAGGCAACACAAATTTTTTTTGCGAAAAATAACGCTTCAATCAGTACTTCTCACATTCACATATACCTGTACAATTTTTTTCAGCATGATCGGATATAGTCGGAAATTGACCTGGTACACTTGATATGAAATGACCCACATATATATATATATATATATATATATATATATATATATATATATATAAAGAAGTTTTTCTGGCTGCCGTAATAAAAATTTTGAAAAACTTCGAGAGTACGGCAATATAGCAAAAAAAACAAATATTTATTTTATCCTAACAGTTTCGCCGGGCGGTCAAGGCTTTTTCGGTGAATATATATATATATATACATACAGTGAGCTCTCACTTGAACAAATGTCGGTTTAACGACTATTGCAGATTACGAGCTTTTAGAAAGTCCGCGGCGGTTTTTCTATGCATTCTAAGCAAAAGTCTTTCAGTTAAACGAACTTCCGAAGAGTGAGCAATTCATTACAATGAACTTGAACTGCGGACCCGGGCTCATTTATTAGATCAATGACATTAAGTGTCGCTCTCTGTAGCACTGGCGTAGAAGAGGCGTGCCGCGCCTTTATCGCCCATACATCGGCGGAGGTGCAACATCGCTTGTGCATGCAGTGCCTCCGAAGCAAGGCGGCCAATCGGGATACGAAAACGAGCCACGTGCGCTCCAGTACCTGCGCTGGGCTATCAAAATTGGAAATTGTTTCCAGTGTTCATCCGAAACTGCAAGATGAAGAGTGTGACGAAGAAGTTGTAATGGCTGAGGTAGGTTCAAATCCCGTGTCTCTAGCCGAGGCTGTAGGATATATTAGAAAGTTGCGAGACTTCATATCACAGCTACAATCTGTGCCAGAGGCAGTGCCCAGAAATATATACTCCCTGGAAAGCATTGTCTCGTCTTGCATAATAAGGACCCCAGTCCAAATTAAGATTACAGAATTGTTTTTCAAAATGAATAGCATTTCACACGCTTGACTTTATTTCCGCTGTGCCCAATGCTGTTCTGTATTCTAGTGAATATTTGAACTTGCGGATAAGTGATGTATGTCCTTGAGTCCCTGGATGTTCACTCAAGAGAGAGTTCAGTATATATATAAATATATATATATATATATATATATATATATATATATATATATATATATATATATATATATATATATATATATATATATATATATATATATATATATATATATATATATATATATATATATATACATATATATATATATATATATATATACAGTCCAGAAATTAAGGAGCACACTGACGAAAATTGAATATTTTTTACTGGTTAATGTTTCGGCCGTGGCACGGCCTTCGTCAGAATGAAAAGAATTACAGGCATGTGGCCGCTTTGATGGGCTTGAACACGTGGGTACAAAACACGTGGGATCAACACGTGAATGTTCAAAAGGATCAAACCAACCATAATAACAACACCAAAACAAGGGGAAAATAAATATATAGAAAGGAAAAAAAAGAAAAAAAAAACAATTCATAAATTTAATAAAGCAGGTTGGATCACAGGCATGAAAAGGCATTTACAACGATGAGCCACTGACCACAGCAGTCACGATGACTGTACATGAATGAACAAGAAATGATGGCGATTCTTATATAATGAGAACTTTTGGCACGTTTCGTTAAATATATAGCAAAAATGATATCAGGGCATCACAGAAAGACACGACACTTTTCCAACGCTCTCATTGATGCCGGCCGACACAATGTTGAATTTATGGATTTAAAAAGCCGGCAGATCCCACACACTGTGGGAATCGATGTAATGCGAAGCAGCCAGGAAGGAGCAAATCATGCTTTACATAATTTGCATGTCATGTTTTACATGTTACGACCTGTCAATTGTGTTCGTCATACAGTCACGTCGCGAAATATCAATTTTGGTGCATGTCAAGCTAGCGAACTGGACGCAAGCACACCATGAGCGTGGCATGTAAATGGCAGTGTAGATGACATGCATGCCAAGATTTTCATGTTACCACCTGCCACTTATGTTCGTTATACAGTCATGTCACTCAATACCAAATTTGCTGTATATCAAGCTAACGAAACGACCGCGAGCACGCCATGAGCATGGAATGCAAGTCATGTCGCTCATGAAGTCATGATTTCCATATTATCACTTGTCATTTATGTTCGTCATACAGTCATGTCACTCAATACCAAATTTGGTGTATCTCAAGCTAACGAAACGGCCGCGAGTGCGCCATGAGCGTGGCATGCAAGTCATGTCGCATATGACAAGTCATGATTTCCATATTACCACTTGTCATTTATGTTCGTCATACAGTCATGTCACTCAATACCAAATTTGGTGGATATCAAGCTAACAAAACGGCCGCGAGCGCGCCATGAGCATGGCATGCAAGTCATGTCGCTCATGACATGTCATGATTTCCATATTACCACTTGTCATTTATGTTCGTCAAACAGTCATGTCACTCAATACCAAATTTGGTGTATATCAAGCTAACGAAACGGCCGCGAGCGCGCCATGAGCGTGGAATGCAAGTCAAGTCGCACATGACAAGCCATGATTTCCATATTACGACTTGTCATTTATGTTCGCCATAGAGTCATGTCACTCAATACCAAGTTTGGTGTATATCAAGCTAACGAAACGGCCGCGAGCGCGCTATGAGCGTGGAATGCAAGTCATGTCGCTCATGAAGTCATAATTTTCATATTACCAGTTGTCATTTATGTTCGTCCTACAGTCATGTCACTCAATCCCAAATTTGGTGTATGTCAAGCTAACAAAACGGCCGCGAGCGCGCCATGAGCGTGGCATGTAAATCATACTTTTCTTGACAAGTTAGTCATGATTTTCATGATATGACCAGCCATTTATGTTCTTTATACAGTCATGTTATGCCATACCAAATTTGATATAAATCTCATTAACGATACGGCCAGGAGAGCACAAAGTCGTAGGCGGCTAGATAGCTAGCTAGCTAGCTAGATAGATAGATAGATAGATAGATAGATAGATAGATAGATAGATAGATAGATAGATAGATAGATAGATAGATAGATAGATAGATAGATAGATACGCTCAAAGTCGCCGAAGTTCGTCTAAGAAATGCTTCGCATTTCAAAGATTCTCCAATTTCGCGATCATGGTGCGATTTGAAGCCTGATTGTAATAGCGTCACCATGATCTTGTCAAACGAATGACCTGACAGATGAATATGTTTAGACAATGGGAGATGTGGAAAATTGTTAGCGTGTGCTCTGTGATTGTTGAAACGGATACGAAATGATGTTTCGGTCTGACCGATGTATTGCATATGACATACTGAGCATTCTAGTAAGTAGATGACGTTGGTGCTGTCGCAGCTGAAGTCCCCGTTAATCTTAAGTGAAAAATTAGATGCCGTGCTTTTAGCAGTTGTCGCAGTGGTCATATGCGCACAAACTTTACATCGTGGTTTGTTACAGGGATGACAACCAGAAGGAGCAACAAGTTTAGTATTAGAAGAAGTCACAATATCGCGCAGGTTCCTTGATCTCCGATAAAGTACTCGTGGCGATTCCGTGAAAATGTGCTTAAGCCGATCGCTCTGTGTCAATAAGTTGTAATGTTTACTGAGAATGCGTGACACGTTAGGAATAGATACAGAATGCGTTAAAATGAGGTTAGTTCGTGAGGTTGGCGCCAATCGCTTGTCATTACTGATGAGATCTTTACGATCGAGACAGTTGGCCCGCTGGAGAGCGTCGTCAATTATACGTGAAGGATATTGTTGATCGGTAGCTTCTTTTTTAGCTTCTTAAGTTTCTTTTACTTAAAAGTAAAAGAAACTTTAGAAGACCTAGCGAAAGTAAAAGAAACTTTAGAAGACCTAGCGAAAGAAAATAAAATTCCAGCATCTGCGCTTAAATCATTAGTCCCCCTGACTCCGGTAGCTGGCAGATTTTATCTGCTCCCTAAAATTCATAAACAGAACAATCCAGGTCGACCAATAGTATCAGGAATAGGAACCATTACTGAAAGCCCGTCTCGCTATGTAGACAGCCTAATCAGTTCTATTCCTCCTAACTTTTCTTCATATATCAAGGACACTAACCACTTTCTGCGTGATATAGTTGACATGCGTGTTCCGAGTGATGCTCTTTTGGTCACACTAGACGTGGCGTCGTTGTACACGAACATTCCCCATGCGGACGGTATTCGGTCTGTAATCCATGCATATAACGACTCGGTAGATGACAAACCTATTGACGGTTCCACCTTAGGCATTATTTTAGCACTGATCCTCGAACTTAACAACTTTGAATTTAACGGTGAACATTACGTTCAAACCAGCGATACCTCGATGGGCACGAACATGGGTCCCAATTATGCGAACATCTTCATGGGCACGTTAGAAAATAATTTCCTCGCCACTCGTAATCTTAAGCCACTTTATTACAAACGCTTCATCGACGACATTTTCTTAATTTAGCACTACGGTGAAGCTGCGTTACTCTCTTTCATTGCTGACTTTAATAACGCAGAACCATCAATTTCCTTTTCCCACTCTTATTCACCTGTCAGCATAAACTTCCTTGACGTCACTGTATCTTTGTGCAATGGTAAACTAATGACCAACCTTTACAGGAAGCCCACTGACCGACAGCGATATCTCCATTTTAAAAGCAGCCATGTCAAACATTGCAAAACAAGTATCCCCTATAGCCAAGCTATCCGTTTTAAAAGAATTTGTTCGGACGACAGTGAATTCGCTCGCAACTGTGACGTATAATTGACGACGCTCTCCAGCGGGCCAACTGTCTCGATCGTAAAGATCTCATCAGTAATGACAAGCGATTGGCGCCAACCTCACGAACTAACCTCATTTTAACGCATTCTGCATCTATTCCTAACGTGTCACGCATTCTCAGTAAACATTACAACTTATTGACACAGAGCGATCGGCTTAAGCACATTTTCACGGAATCGCCACGAGTACTTTATCGGAGATCAAGGAACCTGCGCGATATTGTGACTTCTTCTAAAACTAAACTTGTTGCTCCTTCTGGTTGTCATCCCTGTAACAAACCACGATGTAAAGTTTGTGCGCATATGACCACTGCGACAACTGCTAAAAGCACGGCATCTAATTTTTCACTTAAGATTAACGGGGACTTCAGCTGCGACAGCACCAACGTCATCTACTTACTAGAATGCTCAGTATGTCATATGCAATACATCGGTCAGTCCGAAACATCATTTCGTATCCGTTTCAACAATCACAGAGCACACGCTAACAGTTTGCCACATCTCCCCTTGTCTAAACATGTTCATCTGTCAGGTCATTCGTTTGACAAGATCATGGTGACGCTATTACAATCAGGCTTCAAATCGCACCATGATCGCAAAATTAGAGAATCTTTTTAATACATAAATTCAACACTGTGTCGGCCGGCATCAATGAGAGCGTTGGAAAAGTGTCGTGTCTTTCTGTGATGCCCTGATATCATTTTTGCTATATATTTAACGAAACGTGCCAACAGTTTTCATTATATAAGAATCGCCATCATTTCTTGTTCATTCATGTACAGTCATCGTGACTGCTGTGGTGAGTGGCTCATCGTTGTAAATGCCTTTTCATGCCTGTGATCCTACCTGCTTTATTAAATTTATGAATTGTCTTTTTTCCTTTTTTCCTTTCTTTATTTATTTATTTGCCTCTTGTTTTGGTGTTGTTATCATGGTTGGTTTGATCCTTTTGAACATTCACGTGTTGATCCCACGTGTTTTGTACCCACGTGTTCATGCCTATAAAAGCGGCCACATGCCTGTAATTCTTTTCATTCTGACGAAGGCCGTGCCACGGCGGAAACGTTAACCAGTAAAAAAATATTCAATTTTCGTAAGTGTGCTCCTTCATTTCTTGACTATATGTGCACCGAACCCACAGGACTTTCTTTTGAATCATATATATATATATATATATCTATATATATATATATATATATATATATATATATATATATATATATATATATATATATATATATATATATATATATATATATATATATATATATATATATATATATAGACCATTGGGAAGGGATTTATGGAACGACGCAGAACAGTTGAAAAGGTGACGTGGTCGTGGTGCAACACGCTACACTTTAGAATATTTGGGCAGCGATGGCCGCATATCGGAGTTCCTGTTGCGAGAATGGCCGAAGAAACCCAAGGATGGAGAAATGAGTTTAATCGACAGGGAACTACTTCGTAGAACACAAGCGGCGGCACAGCAACGATGCATCACAGATATAAAACAATGGGCTAAGGAGCTCGGCGATGACTTAAAAGCTACCACAATGATAGCGCCACCTGAATCTAGCTTAGAGGCATGAGACTGCATACTTCTACCCATGTGACAAGTTAATCAATCTCTTCAAAATAGACACAAAGGTCAGAAGCATAACAAAGTTGTGAAAGCACACAGCGCTACTCAACGAAGGAACGAAGATTATGCTACGCACTCGAGCAGAGAAAAATGGATGCAACAGGCTAATATAATTTGATAGAGGGGCGCCGATGAGGAGTTTCTCAGATTTAGAGAAGTACGCAACACAGGCAACGCCTTGAAAGCGAGCTAGTTGCAAATAGAATAAAAAGGCAAAATTAGACTGCCCTAGCTACGAAAGTTCAACACCAAATCAGCCCAAAAACGAGACGGTATAGCCAAGAAGACTCTCATAAAAATCAACGGTGAATTGATCGCCGAACTGAATACGTGACATAGTGCTAAATTAAGGAAGAAGTGCTAGCTCAGCAGAAGAGATGGAAACTATCATTCGAAACACTGGTAAGAAGCTTGAGATCGACAACCTCAGACTGATCTCCGTAACATCTTTGGTGGGAAAATAACTGTAGCACGTAATTTTAAACACAGGTGCCAACTTCCTAAAGGATAACAACAAATGCGCTCACGCACTGATAATTAATCATCCCAGAAAATTAATCAACACATCAAATTATGCAGTGGATTTGCCATTATGAAATGCACTCTACAAGGACCATCTTGGGCCTTGCTCTTGAAAAGTGCTTTGAAAACGTCAACAACGCCACCAAGCAAAAAACGACGACCGGATAACTGATGTAAAAATGAACTAATGATTCGCGTTTACGAATGGTATAGGACATAACCGGACAATAAGCTTAGTAAGGACAAGGTAAAAATAACTGCCAGGATAATGAATGAAAATAATTAAGTGGTGGTAAGCGTGCATCAGAACTAGAGAAATAGGCTGGTTAGTCCTATAGGACTAAGTGGTTAGTCTTATAGGACTTACTTACTATGTGTCCACCAAGCCCAAATACCCATATTCTTCATACTTTCCAAACCTGGTACATAGGTACGTGTCAATAGCCATATATGACGGCTCAGTAAATATCAGTACATTTGATATGACCTGAAGGACCATTTTCAGTCTCGCTCATTTTCGTCTATCCTACGTCCAAACATTCATTCGCTTTGAAATCTACCCTGCAAAAACAAAAGAACAGTGTACGAAATGCATATAGGTGAGAGAAAGAGCAGCTGGTGATTTCCGTTTGTCATGCTTCTCTTAAAAAGTCACAGTATCACCGCAAGGGTGAAGCAATGAATGCGATAGCAACAAATTGTAATGTTATACGAAGTGAGGCTGGCAGCTAAGTCTTTTGGATCCGATCTCACGCAACTCTAGAAAACGCTTGTTTAAGAGAATTCTCTTCGCGTTGAGAGCGCAGCACGTAGAAGGGTACACCGGCCGCCCGCTGTCGGCTGCCGAGATGGGGAGATAACGCGTGCGCCCGCGACGACCGCGGTCGTAAAATCGAAGGTCGCTCGAGAGACCCCCACCCCCCCTCGCATCTTTTCACGCTCGCGAACGACGGGCGGGGCCGGTTGAACAGTTGGGGGGATCTTATCGCATGCGCCTCGGAGCGACGGAGATGCCGGCTCGTTTGATCGCCGCTTCAGCCGCGTTCACCGCTCCCGCTCGCCCGCTATTACCCGCTGGTAGAACGTACGATGCGCAGGGGGTTCTTATCAATTTGGACTTCATACGCGACATGACGTCGACGGCAACGGTGACGGCAACGGCGACGGCGAAAACCCATCGAGACTGTCCATATAATTGCTATCGCAATAAAACGAAGTTTAAAAAATTCGAACACAACCGGCGATACATTGAATAAAACGTTTTCATATGTAGCGGAAAATAGCTAAAATACATTGTTATGCTAAATATCTAACGCAGTGGAGAAGGAAAATTAAAATTGGACTGCAGTGTAATCCTACATGCACTGGTCTGGGCGCAGTCAAAAATGAATCAAAATAATTGTGTTTATATTTTGTAATGTGCTTTGTGCGAATGTAAAGCCTGAAGATATTTTTCGCGTGGGTTGCCGACGCATAAGAATGTTTATATGAATACAAAACGTGAGTTGTGTTTTCTGAATGCTGTTTTGCCCGTCACAAGCTGTGAAAACTATCGCAGATCGGCTACATAGGGTGTCCAAAACAGTATAAATGCTTCCATCATCAGTTCTTTACGTAGCATATACGTCGGCATCGCTGTCACTGCTTGTTGACGTCAGATTGGAAAATATGCCTTCATCAGAATTTTTGTTCGCTTAATAGATATCTCCGTTTGAAAAGCACGTTCTCTTTCTGTGGTCAGTTAAAGAAAAAGAAAAAAAAAAGATAAATGGATGGAAGTGCGAAACCAAGCTCTGCAATAAAGTAATGCAGTGAAAGTCATATCTGCAAACCATTCTAACGTTCAGTTACAGAACAGCCAACGAGAAATATTCTTTTTTTCAATAAACAGGAAAAATCACAATATATTTTTCTCTGCAAATGAAGCAAACTGTACAGAGCTGCCCCAAAACGTATTAAAAATTACTGAGCTTCTGAGGCTTTCAAGTAGCGTACTTTGCCGAGTAAACAATATATTTTCTATCTTGTAAATAACTCGTGGCTCCAGGGGTAAAATGGTTAAAAAAAAAAGAAAGCACACTCTAATAACTAATAATGAGCTACTACTGTACACATGTACAACAAAAGGCATCCAGAGTGACATTGGCTTTGATTCACGCCCTTCCAACATACACTGCCTTGCAACCGATAAATGCATAAGGTTGGAAAAGCTCCTGAAATTCTTTTGCAAATAAAACATGCAATATATATTAAGGATTAATAAATCTTCGAAATAATACAAATATAATTTACAGTAAACGAGATTCATTGATACGACTTACTTGCCTGCAACGTGGGACCTGCCGATTCCAGAGAATAATCTTCGAGTGAGGTGTGTGCTCTATCTTCCCTGCTTAGCTGCTGCTTTTCCGAGGCCTGTCGTTTTCAGTATGCCACTCTTCTTCTCGCCTCTTATAGCTAAGCGATAAACATGCCCTAACAAAACAAAGGAAAAAAAAAGTGAAGTTACAAGCAGTTCTCTTAGTGTGCTATATTGCTTACCCATTTATTTCTTCCATAGAAGCGTAGACGTGTTCCACGGCTTGAAAATTCCTACATCATATCCGGACATTTTTCAGCAATTCACCGAGATTGTGTTCCTGATAGGGAATAGTTGGGTTTGCAGATATAAATGAATAATAATAATAATAATAATAATAATAATAATAATAATAATAATAATAATAATAATAATAATAATAATAATAATAATAATAATAATAATAATAATTTGTTCCAGCCTCAAGAAGTACAGGTACAGAAGAGCCGCTCAAAAAGCTGTCATGAACAGTGTGACTGAGCCGATACTATGCAACAGCGACGTTCAATACAAATACATCAGAAACAATTACGGCTTCATGTTTCATAAGAGAGAAAAGAGGCACATCATATTAGCAAAACTGACAAGAACAAAAACAGTCCTATCCACACTTATGTGCAGGCAGCACAAACCGCTAGCTCAGGATAAACACACTTCTGGACATTTAAGGTCATTAAATGTCAAATAACAGCGTAAATGAAAAAATAATACTGAAAAATGCTGAAGGGCTGCTTAATCACATCGGCACGTTCATAGAATATTCATGTTCACTGAACACCGTAACCGCGGCAATCACTCTCTTCAAAACACAAAACCTGAAAATTGGAACCAGACACAAATAGATATGCTCATTCAAAGCATGCATTGCTTTTGATGTATCATGCATCGCTGCTGAGACGCACTTTACTATCAGTCGGCAAATAGCTGACAGAATTATGATCTTTTCCTTTGCCTACAACGTCATACTATGAGCATGAGGGACATATGCTAGCTATGAGAATAAGCACCATATTACTGTGAGGAACCGTTGCAAAGTAAAATGGTAGCCCGCAAGCTGACTCGTCTGCCCCTCTCAGCGAGATCGGCGACGTCCCACGTGACACCGACCAGCGGTGTTGGTTCAACATCATTCAGTATTCTATTATTGCGATAGCAATTATATGCACGCTCTCGGCTGGTTTTCGCCGTCGCCATCGCCGTCATGTCGCGTATATGTATCTATATATTTAAAAAAAGCCACAAAGAAAAATAATTCAGAAAAATGTTTCCGACGCGTGGCATCGAACGAGGGACCTCTTGCTTTGCAGCGCTAACCGCTGAGCCACGAAAGCGCACGTCCTTCAACGTTTAAACGACGAGCTATTTATATACAGCGAGTTCTCAGCGTGTTTTCAGCATTACCAGCGAGATGGCGCAAAGGGCGCGCTCGGCGAGCTCGGCGCGGTCATAGCTCGGCGCCCCTCTCATCGCGACGCCCGCGATCATGCGCTCGCGCCCTTTGCCCTGTGGGGGGGGTATACGCCCATTCGGCGCATACCAAAACTCGCATGCGTCTGCGTTGTTGTCAGTAAGGGAAAAGTCGGAGTGAGGGAAAGAATCTCGTGCCGTTCTGAAGAAAAGGATACGGCTGTTATTTCAGAATTTCTTTAGAAAATAAAAGATATCTTGAAAGTATGGCACTTTTAAATGCGAAGCATTTCTTTGCGTACTGCAGGCACATTTAGACTATCTATCTATCTATCTATCTATCTATCTATCTATCTATCTATCTATCTATCTATCTATCTATCTATCTATCTATCTATCTATCTATCTATCTATCTATCTATCCACCTGCGTCTGGGCGCGCTCTTGTGGTACTCTCGTTAATTTGGCACATACCAAAACTCGCATGCTTCCGCATTGTTGTCAGTAAGGGAAAAGTCGGAGTGAAGGAATGAATCTCGCGCCATCCTGAGAAAAGGATACGACTGTTATTTCAGAATTTCTTTAGAAAATAAACGATATCTTGAAAGCATAGCACTATTCAATGCGAAGCATTTCTTTGCGTACTGCAGGCACATTTAGACTATCTATCTATCTATCTATCTATCTATCTATCTATCTATCTATCTATCTATCTATCTATCTATCTATCTATCTATCTATCTATCTATCTATCTATCTATCTATCTATCTTTCCACCTATCTATCTATCTCTCTCTCTCTCTCTATCTATCTATCTATCTATCTATCCACCTGCGTTTGGGCGCGCTCTTGTGGTCCTCTCATTAACTTGGCACATACCAAAACTTGCATGCATCTGCGTTGTTGTCAGCAAGGGAAAAGTCGGAGTGAGGGAATGAATCTCGCGCCATCCTGGAGAAAAGGATACGACTGTTATTTCAGAATTTCTTTAGAAAATAAACGATATCTTGAAAGCATAGCACTATTCAATGGGAAGCATTGCTTTGCGTACTGCAGGCTTTTTTTAGTGTCTATCTATCTATCTATCTATCTATCTATCTATCTATCTATCTATCTATCTATCTATCTATCTATCTATCTATATATCTATCTATCTATCTATCCATCTATCTATCTATCTATCTTTCCACCTATCTATCTATCTATCTATCTATCTATCTATCTATCTATCTATCTATCTATCTATCTATCTATCTATCTATCTATCCACCTGCGTTTGGGCGCGCTCTTGTGGTCCTCTCATTAACTTGGCACATACCAAAACTTGCATGCATCTGCGTTGTTGTCAGCAAGGGAAAAGTCGGAGTGAGGGAATGAATCTCGCGCCATCCTGGAGAAAAGGATACGACTGTTATTTCAGAATTTCTTTAGAAAATAAACGATATCTTGAAAGCATAGCACTATTCAATGGGAAGCATTGCTTTGCGTACTGCAGGCTTTTTTTAGTGTCTATCTATCTATCTATCTATCTATCTATCTATCTATCTATCTATCTATCTATCTATCTATCTATCTTTCCACCTATCTATCTATCTATCTATCTTTCCACCTATCTATCTATTTCTCTCTCTCTCTCTATCTATCTATCTATCTATCTATCTATCTATCTATCTATCTATCTATCTATCCACCTGCGTTTGGGCGCGCTCTTGTGGTCCTCTCGTTAACTTGGCACATACCAAAACTTGCATGCATCTGCGTTGTTGTCAGTAAGGGAAAAGTCGGAGTGAGGGAAGGAATCTCGCGCCATCCTGATGAAAAGGATACGAGTGTTATTTCAGAAATTTTAGAAAATAAAGGATATCTTGAAGGCATAGTACTTTCAAATGCGAAGCATTTCTTGTGTACTGCAGGCACATTTTAGTGTGTCTATCTATCTATCTATCTATCTATCTATCTATCTATCTATCTATCTATCTATCTATCTATCTATCTATCTATCTATCTATCTATCTATCTGCGTCTGGGCGCGCTCTTGTGGTCCTCTCGTTAATTTTGCACATACCAAAACTCGCCTGCTTCCGCATTGTTGTCAGTAAGGGAAAAGTCGGAGTGAGGGAAGAAATATCGCGCCATCCTCAAGAAAAGGATACGGTTGTTATTTCAGAATATCTTTATAAAGGATATCTTGAAGGCAGAGCACTTTTAAATGCAAAGCATTTGATTGCGTACTGCAGGCACATTTTAGTGTGTCTATCTATCTATCTATCTATCTATCTATCTATCTATCTATCTATCTATCTATCTATCTATCTATCTATCTATCTATCTATCCTGCGTTTGGGCGCGCTCTTGTGGTCCTCTCGTTAACTTGGCACATACCAAAATTTGCATGCATCTGCGTTGTTGTCAGTAAGGGAAAAGTCGGAGTGAGGGAATGAATCTCGCACCATCCTGGAGAAAAGGATACGACTGTTATTTCAGAATTTCTTTAGAAAATAAACGATATCTTGAAAGCATAGCACTATTCAATGCGAAGCATTGCTTTGCGTACTGTAGGCTTTTTTAGTGTCTATCTATCTATCTATCTATCTATCTATCTATCTATCTATCTATCTATCTATCTATCTTTCCATCTATCTATATATCTATCTATCTATCTATCTATCTATCTATCTATCTATCTATCTAGCTGCCTACGTCTGGGTGCTCTGGTGATCACCCCCTTAACTTGGGGTAAACCAAAATTAGTATGGGAGGGTAAGGTCGTTTGACGAATATGACTCGCTGGTTATCAAATGAATAATGTCACAATCCCGTCGCGTACGTCGTGAAACCCTTTCCGCCAGACACGTGTGGCACATACCCGTATACCACGGGCGGGTATGTGCCACAGGTATGCGGGTATGTGCCACAGGTGATTGACAGTTTATATCTACCAGGAATGGCGAGAACAGACATGTGTAATTATATCGCGATAGCGTTAAGAAAAGGCTGACATCGGCAGCGTTGACCCGACGAACGCAAAGAATAAATGTCACGGGTCCCAGCAGGGAATCTAACCTCAGCATTCTGCGTGGTAATCAAGTATTCTAGCACAGAGCCGCGCCAGGTCTCGGAACTGCTTTTCAAGTAGACCCTAATGTTCATGAAATGTCAATTGTGGTAGCAGTGCTGGCTATCCAAAGTTATAAACGTTAGATAGGTATTCCTACGATACAGCCGTCACGTCGGGTTAACGTCACTTATAGTTAAGAGCCATCCACTGAAGTATATTCCTGTAGCAGTGTCCTGCGGGCTACCATCCTCGCGAGCACAAGCGCTACATATAAGCTTACCGCTTCTGGTGATGCTGATACCCATGTTGCCTGTTGGCCATCGTACGCAACCTGTAAACAACTGGTAAACGAAAAAAGCTGAATTATGAAGACAAGACACCGTTTACAACTTTGACATAATCTAACGCGCGTTTTGTGTAAGCTCGAGCAGAACCAGTCAAACACCCAGGCCTTAAAGCGGTCCTGCAGCGCTTCTTTAGCATGGTTGAGAAACGCTGCCGATCCGGGATCCATGCTCCTGAGAACATGTGAGCCAAAAACATTATAGCGCAGCACGTGGCCCGGAATGTACAATTCCTCTTTGCCAAGTCATCTAGAAATCATTCCGTCTTCTTTCTAAATATGACGCTATCTCACAAAATGACCTAGCCATGTACCCATATTAACAGATATTGGCTGAGTCGAGCATCGTGTTCTGCATAGTTACCGCGGCTGCTGCGAAAGGTCGCCACCTGCCCAGGCGCGCATTGGCGAACACATTGAAAGTAAGCGAAGGTTCGAAGAAAAAACGAATAAGTGCTAATGTGTTCAAGGTCATGCTCAAGGTCTCACAGAGCAGAAGGGAATTCTGCGAACGGGTATCGCTGGGTGCCCCGTGCTACGCACTTTCTCAGGTTTCAGTGTATTTAGCAGAGTATTTAGAACTGTACCAATCAATACAGAAGTCTTGAAGTGCGGAAGTTTTAAGGAGCACCTCAGGGGCCCGCCTTGTCGCCCCCCGCCTCATGTCATGGTCACGCAGTGGTCAATACTGCCCTAATACATTGGTAACAATGTTCAACAGCAAGGAAAATTGAACTTACGATGTCTAAAATAAATACAGAAATAACCAATCGCACTACTTTCCCGAATATCACGAAAAACGTCTATGGGACTTGTGGATGATAACCGAGACGCTCAACAGTGGGCACCATGGCCTCGCAAGAATGCGATTCGCCGAGGCGGTGGCATGCGCCACTCGTTGCTCCCGCTCCGCACTTCCTCGCGTGTCATGCAAGTCGAGCTGCACTAAGCGCTGGAATTAGAACGGCAAGAAAACCTACACAAGAACGATCTTTTTTAGATGTGAAACATCTTATGGCGAAGCTTAATCCTGTTGTGGGGGGTGGTGGTGGTGGTGACCACCCTTACTGCGTGACCACCCTTACTGCGCATGCGTAAACCCTTTAAAAAAATTTAAAAAAAACCTCCTCTCCCCCCTCTCTCTCCTCTAGGCATCCCTCCCCGCGGCAACCACACCCTCACTGCGCATCCGCCTCCCCTCCTCTCTCCCCTCCTACGCTCCCCCCCCTCTAGGCATCCCTGCCCGCGGCGTCCACACTCCCACTGCGCATGCGCGTCCGCCTCTATCTCTCCTCTCCTACGCTCCCCCCCTCTCTCGCCTTCGCGATGCAGACGCAGGCAGCGTCTGCTAGCGAGTTTATTAGTTGAAAAAACCGACTGCTCGCGCTGCACAACCGTTCACTGGCCACAACGTACATATGGCACTGTATTTTGACCTGCAAGGTGGTGCCGGTGGGAGATTTCTCCTGTGCGTTGTTGAACAATAAAAATTCGCAGCGTGCGCGTTAACTAAAAGTGGACTGCGGGTCTCTGTGTCCAGTCGGAGTCTTCTGTCTCTCATGGTCCATTAGCAGCGATTGGCATGTTTCAGTAGGAAACACCGCTCCATCACTGCGTGCTTTGCGCCTCCCCAGTTTTCTCTCCTGCTCAACACTGCGATGAGCGCTAGCGTCAACGCCGCCGCCAGTGTAAGCGTTATCGCCCGCTGCTTCGCATCTACACATGGTTCCCTTTAGCGGGAGATGGCGTAATTTTTTTTGTTTCCAGAGTCTGAAAAGAAACACGAGGTTCAATAACTGCATTAAGACGTGATAGCATTCACGTGTTCTGTGCCTGAACAGCCACCCTCACTTCATCTACAAAATCAGCCGCAAGTTATTACAGAGCCGTGTGAAGCTTTCCCTGTGTTTAGAGCAACTGTCAATGAATATGAGCAATGTGCACTTTACTATAGGAGAGCAAGATGTTGTCCCTTAATATTCTATTTATCATACTGCACAATTTCCCGGCATGACGACTGTCATTGGAGCCAATTGCATATACAAGCACTCTCCGAACCTACAAGTATGGCCACCATTACTTCCCTGGATAACATTCAAATTAGTTCACTATAATTAATAGGTAATGCATGTTACATACATGCAGTAGCTATTAAATATTTTAGGATGCGTTATACTGGCTTTCGAGGCATTAGCCGAGTACAACTAAAATTACACCATCTCCCACTAAAGGGAACTATGTGGGGATGCGAAGCAGCGCTAGTGTTCAGTTGTGTTTCCATTTGTATGTTTCCGTGTATGTTTGATTTGTGTGTAGAGTTGTGTATCAGCGGTGCTGCTTACGCTGTTTGCGCTGCTGTCACAGCTTACGTTACCGATGCCGCTACAATTGGCGCTAACGTTGACATCCATAGCGCCGTTGCGAAAGAGAGTGCAACGTAGTATGACGTAGCGAGCGCGCGTCGCGTTATATATGAGTGCACGCCGCATTATATACGAGCGCACAGCTGCGCCAGAGAGAGAGAAACGGGAGAGGTGATGCGAAGCGGAGGCAGCGCTCACGCCACCTCCTCCCACCTCCTCGCGCTCACGCGAGGAGACGGGGCAGAGTTGGCGCATGTGCAGTAAGGGTGGTCAGGCTGCACACCATCGGATTGAGCTCCGCTCTAAGCTGCTTCGCATGTGAAAGAGAAACATTCCAGCAGATGCCACACGCTTTGCGGGTGGATGTTAATGTGAAGCAGCGAGTAAGCAACTGGTCTTGGCGTACTGTTCTAACTTGTGGCAAGCGCTAGCGGCCCGATCGTCGTGTTACGTGTTTTAAGGCGAAAGCCTTTAATGTCTCATGCTCACGTCCGTCCGTCCGTCCATCCTTCCGCGTCCGTCCATCCGTCTGTCCGTCCGTCCGTCCATCTGTCTGTCTGTCTGTCCGTCCATCTGTCAGTCCGTCTGTCCGTCCGTCTATCCGTCCGTCCGTCTGTCCGTCCCTCCGGTGTCCGTCCGGCGTCTGTCCGTCTGTCTGTCTGTCCGTCCCTCTGCCCGTCCGTCCGTCTGTCTCTCCGTCCGTCGGTCTGTCCATCCGTCCGTCTGTCTGTCCGTCCGTCCGTCTGTCTGTCCCTCCGTCCCTCCAGTGTCCGTCCGGCGTCCGTCCGTCTGTCCGTCCGTCCATCTATCCATCCGTCTGTCTGTCCCTCCGGTGTCCGTCCGGCGTCCGTCCCTCCGTCTGTCCATCCATCTGTCCGTCCGTATGTCTGTCCCTCCGTCTGTCTGTTCCCACCATCCCTCCGGTGTCCGTCCGGCGTCCGTCCGTTCCTCCGGTGTCCGTCCGTCTGTCCGTCCGTCTGTCTGTCCCTCCGGTGTCCGTCCGGCGTCCGCCCGGCGTCCGTCCGTCCGTCCGTCGGTCCATCCGTCCGTCCATCTGTCTTTCCGTCCGTCTGTCCGTCGGTATGTCTGTCCCTCCAGTGTCCGTCTGGCGTCCGTCCAACCGTCCTTCCGGTGTCCGTCTCCGTCCGTCCGTCCGCCCGTCTGTCTGTCCGTCCGTCTGCCTGTCCCTCCAGTGTCCCGTCTGGCGTCCGTCCGTCTGTCCCTCCCGTGTCCGCCCGTCTGTTTATCCGTCTGTCCGCCCGTCCGTGTTTCCGTCCGTCTGTTCGTCCGTCCGTCCGTCTGTTTGTCCATTCGTCCGTCCGTCTGTCCGTCCGTCTGTTTGTCCGTCTGTCCGTCCGTCTGTTTGTCCGTGTGTCCGTCAGTCTGTCCGTCCGTCCGTCCGTCCGTCCGTCCGTCTGTCCGTCGGTCCGTCCGTTTGTTCGTCCGTCCTTTCGTCCCTCCGTCTGTTTGTCCGTCCGTCTGTTTGTCAGTCCGTCTGTCCGTCCGTCGGTGCACCCGTCGGTCCGTCCGTCTGTCTGTCTGTCCATCCGACCGTCTGTTTGTCCGTCTGTCTGTCCGTCTGTGTGTCCGTCCTCCGTCTGCCCGTCCGTCCGTCCGTCCGTCCACCCATCTGTCGTCTGGCTGTCTCTCTGTCTGTCCGTCCGTCTCTCTGTCTGTTGGTCTGTCCGTCCGTCCGCCCGTCCATCTGAACTCTGGCACGGAGCCAGGTGGCCGGCGGGGAGCGCAATCGGACGCCGGTCGGGTCGGACTCTACAGCGCTCGCGCTTTGCTTGCGCAGCATCGCTGTGCCCAGCGTTGGCAATCATTTTGACCGACGCCGTCTCAATGCACACAGGCGTCCACGGAATACACTTTCGAATTTACAAAGGGCCCGTTAATTCAAGCGCCTGAACGCGGATGGCGTTTGCGCAATGCGCAAAGCCGGAGAAAATACTAACGCATGCGAAGGGAGGAAGATTAGTCTCGCGTCTCGCTGCGATTCGCGGTAAAAAGTTTAAAAAAAGAAAACACGCACACCCTCGGTTTGTGTGTTATCCCACTGAGAGTGTAAAAGAAAAAAGACATGGCATAGTAAGCGGAATGGCCTCACGCTTTCGCCGAACACACTTTAAAAATGAACAAAGTGTCCTTCAATTTTTTTCCTTCTACATCATGAGTGGTACAGAAGGGAGCCACTTCTTCGTGCGCATCTCAAGGGCAGTTTTCAATTTGAAAGAAACTGTAAAAGCGTTGCGTGATGAAAACACGCTCAAGCTGTTCCGAGATCTGCGTAACCGGGAGCGGCAAATGGTGCATATGAATATCTCACCGTTATATCGCTGGCACAAGCATGTTTATGGCGGGCCCGTATGGCAGGATTTCACTGCGAACAAGATGCAAGATCCGCAGGAATGTACTTCCGAGTGCATGTCGAAGTTTGTTGAACTTCAGAAAGCGCAGCAGTTTGTACCTGAGTGGGTGTCGAGGGTGGAACCCTTGACAGCGCTCAAGGAATTTTAAAATTGGTGTCATTCCAGTAGGAGTGACACTGTTTGTTGTTATTACCTCTATTTCATTGTTAATGTACATATTGTCTGGGAACAGGCAATAAATAAAAAAAAAGCTTGTGGCTGTGTTGGGTAGCGCAGCTGGCTGCGGAGCGAGGGGTCACTGGTTCGAATCCCCGGTCAGGTGGTTTGGAATTTAATTTTTTTTATTTATTTTTCCTTATGCCTTTTTTATATATACACATACATATCGGGGACATGACGGCGTGGACAAACGGCGACGGCAAAAATCAGCCGAGAGTGTCCATATAATTGCTATCGCAATAAAAGACATGGCATAGTCAGTCGAATGGCCACAAGCTTTCGCCGAACACACTTTGGAAGGTACAAATTGTCCTTCAATTTTTGTCACGGCGGTTTTTGTAACTTCAGCAGTCCTGCGATTGCTCCGGGATTGTAAGGGACGCGGAATATATTTAGAATGATATGTACTAGTATATGCAGAATGTTTTTTCTATGTGATAAACCGATTGAGGAAAGAGAGAGAGAGAGAGAATGAATATAGGAAAGGTAGGGAGGTTAACTAGACTACGTCCAGTTTGCTACCCTACACGTGGGGAGAGGGGGAAAATTTTCATTGTCATGCAGTGATATTGAAGGCATGCTTACACATTGATTGGCTTTTTTGTTAATATGATGAGCCTCAACAATTTCTCTAGTAGTCTGATTTTGATGCCTGAAAATACACTTGGTGTCACGAAAATTAGGGCTACATCCATGTTCTGCGCAGTGTCACCCGCAGAGACACAGATGAAGAAAAACCACGCTTTATAGCTGAGTGCGTCGGTGTGCTCGGACAATCGGGAAGGAAAGAAAGACTCAGTGAATAGGACTGTAAGGGATGTGGTGCACTTACGCTGGGAGCAAGGACCTTCATGTTCTGACATCAGACAAGGCAGGGTTTTTTTTCTTGGCGTCAGAGAGTGTATATTGTGAAAAAGCAAAGGCTGCAATAGACAAGAATTTTAAGCTAGTGGTTCGAAAGCCAGCGAAGGTCAAGGAACGAGCGCTATCTTTGCTTCATAGCCACAATCTGGAACATTTAGCGACAAAAGTAAAGAAGGCAAAAAGACTTAACTTGGGTATTTTCTTCGCTGCCAAAACCCACAAAATTAACATTCCGTTTCGAGCGATCGTCACTTAGAAGGAAGGTTGGCAGCTGTGCGTGTTCACCTTCTTACAGCAGCATTTGCAATCACTACAAATTAAAGATCCGTTCTTGATACAGAATTCGAACGACCTTGTTCACTTCCTTGTTAACTCGAATCCTGGTAACTGCAATGTATTCAGTGTCGACGTTGAAGACCTCTATTACAGCATACCTCATGATGCTCTGATGGAAAGTGTTAAACGGTGTATAACTGAGGACAGCAACGAAGTAGCCTTTAGCGCTAGGTGTAGTGTATCTGTGAGCGCTTTTTTTGAGATTCTGTCCTTTTATTTAGCCTCAACCTGTGTAGAATGGAAGGGCAAATTGTATCCGCAGAGGTCCGGTATTTGCATTGGATCCAGAGTTGCCCCAGTGCTCAGTAACATTTATCTAGGTAGGGTAGACAGATGCATTGAAGGTAATCTCGGTGAGAACGTAATCAAGGTGTTAAGGTACGTGGACGATTTTCTAGTCTTCGTACACAGCTGCAACTATCAATAGACTGTGACTAACGTTATAGACGTTTTCCACATATGTGATTACGGGTTGAAATTCACTCATGAGGTACCTCAGAAAAAAAAGAATTACAGTACTTGGATGTGTAGCTTAGACTAACCGACAATCATGTTTGTTGGATTTACTGTCCAAGATCCGAAAAACCAGTTCTAAACTTTAAATCCGCTCATTCAAAAGTCGTGAAACATGGCATAGCTTTTTCATTACTGTTTTCGTCATCGTTCAAATCTTGTTTTCATAACACCGGCGAAAGCTGCACGAGACAAATCAAGCGTCTAAGATTGGCGGGTTTTCCGGAAAGTGCTATCCGAGTGAACGTGCAGAAGCTCCTAAAACGCATAAAAGTAGGAACGCCCACCATAGATAATTCAAAGTCTGTTGATAAAGAAAAAAATCACGCCATATCCACGAAGTGAATGACGATGAGTGGGCGAAGCTCGATCGTTTTCATCCATGGCAGAAAGTGAATGTGGGGGTCTGGAACGCGCTTATAATTGATGGTCATCAGCGTCATCATCATCGTTATCACTAGAGGCCGCATTTTTAGGCACTAAAAAGCGCGTTTTAGGCGCCAAAAATAGGCAGGTAAAACACCGTTTTAGGCCTCCAAAATGGTAAAAAATAGGCACAATAATTTTTTTTTACGTAAAGTGAAATCATTTCAAAGAAAGACGTCCGCGACCTGTACCTATGACAGGAAGCAAAAATGTTTTTATTAATGATAGCACAAAGGCGCGAACGGTTGAACATAGCCATGCATTTCCCGCACGGTTCGCAGTACACGGTCGTTCCTTTTATTGTCTACCCTCCAATGTGGTCTAGTGGTTAAGGTGCTAGACTGCTGACCCGAAGGTTGCGGGATCGAATCCCGGCCCCGGCGGCCTCATTTTCAGTGGATGCGAAAATGCTTGATGCCCGTGTACTCAGACAGCAGATCTAGCGGTGCGACGCAGTGTATCGCGGTAAGGATGTATGATCCGTGCCAGCCTTTCCAAGGCGCACTGAGGGATCCATCCCACACAAAGAGACAATACTCTACCGCGATCACCGAAACCACACAACATTGATGGCGTACGTGCACGAGCAGGCTCGGGCACGTGATGCGCACGTGGCCTTGCGTGCGCATGACGTTTGATGCGTATACGTCAGGAAATGCTCCGGCTCCAATACCGATGAGGGCAGGGAAGGAATTGGGCTTGCGATGACTACACGGGGCGAGTGGGAAGGGTTTCAAGCGTGCCTCCTCGCATCATGGTTTCGTGGTTCGTAACGAACCAATATGATAAATTCTCGTGATACAATTCTCTACATTGGGCACGCAACAACTTCCATTGTATAACTACAATTACCTATGTGACGTGGGGAGGGGCCTTTTAAGAATAAAATTACAAACAAAACAAAAGCCGCGTGCACATCTTTCTTTCCTTTGATCCACACTCTCCTATCCCCTGACGGCTCTCCACGGTTTCGCATTCGTTCTGCCCCTTCCCGCCGCCGCACCCAGGTCTTCAGGGTGGTTCTTTAATTCTTTCGTAACACTGGACAACCGTCTGTAGAAGACACTCGCCGCGTCCTTGGCCATGGACGTCACTCTCTTCTCCTTCTCCCATCTTTACTTTTCTCTCCCCATTCCCCCTGCAGATGCTCAGACGTGCTGCCATTTACGGCTGCAGAAATAACGTCTTTTCCTCTCCTCAACCTCTCCTCCTCCTCCAACCATTCGCGCAACGAAGACGCTGTGTCATATGGTGGCCGCCGCGTCCCATTTTACTACTGCTAGCGGTTGTTTTTCGAAAGTTGATTGAACTAGAGCTCTCGGTTGAACCACAAAGAGTTTGGGAATGCCAATGTTGCATGTGACGTCAATCACGGTCTCAAACCGCACTCGAAAACGAATTTTGGGCTTAGTGTTCATATAAGCGCCGATTGTGAAAAAAAGGCCTGGCCTATATAGGCATTTATAGGCATTTAGGCACGAACGCCAAAAATAGGCATCTGCAGGCACTATAAAAGCACTATAAAAGCCCTTCTTCTAATTCATGCTCATATATCAAAATAGCACGATAGGAACGCAAGGAACAAAATAGGTATTTGCCGAAAATCCGGTCTCTAGTTCTCACGTGTAGTGGGTACAATCCACTATACTGGAACGTGCTTATACTTAATCGTTATCACGTGTAGTGGGTACATTCCACTATACTGCGTCATCGTCATCTTTATCAAGTGGAGTGGGTACATTCCACTACACGTGGCTACCTACCTACCTGCCTACTACTACTACTACAGAGGAGGGACAGACCCACACCCTAAGGAGCTTCGCCCCTAAAATCACGCCATATCCACGAAGTGAATGATGTCATCGTCATCGTTATCACGTGTAGTGGGTACATTCCACTACACTGGAACGCGCTTATACTTCATCGTTATCACGTGTAGTGGGTACATTCCACTATACTGCGTCATCGTCATCTTTATCACGTGGAGTGGGTACATTCCACTTTACGTGGCTATCTACCTACCTACTACAACTACGACAACTACAGAGGAGGGACAGACCCACACCCTTAGGAGCTTCGCCCCTAAAATTCGTTGTAATTCCTAGAAGAGCCAGGGTAGGGGCCAGGGTAGGGTAGGGGTAGGAGAGGGTTGTAATTCCGTATGTGCACAAACTGTCCCACGCGCTTTTAGAAAATGTAGCTGGGATGGTATAAGATAAATGTTGTTTTCTCGGCTCCTCAAAAAAGGAATCGCATCTGTAGTATAGTTGAAAGGAAACTGGCGGAAAAAAGTTCAGGTGTGACGAAAAGAGGCTGTACTGTAAAGCATGCGTCTCCGTTCGTGCCATGCACAATGGGAATTGTAAACGAGGTTCTTTTACAGCGAAAGCTGTATATGGCTAAGAGAAACGAAAAACCGCTCGGCATCTGTGTCACGAGTGGTCTCAATTGGCTGTGCTATCAGTTACGTCGTTCTGAGCGTCGTACCCAAGATCGCGCGGCCATTGGCGAGCGAGCTTGGGTACGACGCTTGCAGGGTCAAACGCAGCAACGGCGCCCCGAAGAAGCGGCGTTGCGGGCAGAAGAGCGTTCGCCGGGGCGAACGCCCGCTATGGGCGAGAGTTTCTCCAGCCGCACTTTGGCTTCGGCTGCGACGTCTGTGACCGCCTGTGGTTCGGCCACAACCTGGCAACGATAATTGTGGAAGGCTTCAGTGCAACGTCGAGTTGAACCCACTGCTAAACACCGGGGCCGCACATTTCAGCTTCGCTGGTTAACCATTTGTGCGGAGTGCTTGGGCGGTGATTTTTTTCTTGTGGTCACGTCTATATAGGGGCAATCTGGCCGTAGTCTGAACGTAAGGTTGTCGGAACACAAGCGTTCATTGGAAAGCAACGTGTACTCGCACGTTGCCTGGACACTGCGGAGAACATGGATGTACCCCTAATTTTCGTGACACCAAGTGTATTTTCAGGCATCAAAATCAGACTACTAGAGAAATTGTTGAGGCTCATCATATTAACAAAAAAGGCAATCAATGTGTAAGCATGCCTTCAATATCACTGCATGACAATGAAATTTCTTTCCTCAATCGGTTTATCACATAGAAAAAAAGCGCGCATGTGATCAATTTTTTCCTGTTGATTTTTCATTTCTTTGGCTGTCAGTGATGTATGAGCACGTGACACTTGGTCATGGGTTAAATAGTATGCGTTCTTTCCGATAAAGTTAGTTGTGAGAAGGCCCTGCTGGTGTGTTGTACTTTTCTTGTGTCCTCGTTTCTTGCGCTGCCTTGTTCAAAGATGCGTACTAGCATATACTCCGAAGTAATGTCGCGCACCGGTAAGAGTGCAGTAGTCGGTTTAACAGGGATGTATCCAGCTATGTGCTCACATGCCTATTATTAGAAATAGCGTTCCTTCACGTTTTTTAAATGCGAAACATTTCTTAGTGAACTGGAGGCACTTTGAGTGTCTCTATCTATCTATCTATCTATCTATCTATCTATCTATCTATCTATCTATCTATCTATCTATCTATCTAGCCGCCTTCGTCAGGGTGCTCTCGTGATCGCCTCCTTAACTTGGGATAGACCAAAATTGGTATGCTCGGGAATGGTGTTTGACGAATAGGTCTGTCTGGTGATAACATCAATAACGTGAAAATCTTGTCGCGTACCACGTAGTCAAACCCTTTCCTCCAGGCACGTGCCGCACATACCGGTCTACCACGGGCCGCGGAATGCGGGTATGCGCCACAGGTGTTCGACAGTTGATAACTGTCCAACGAAAGGGGATTTAAATGCGTGAGCGTTAAGAAAAAAATGTCATCGGCAGCGTTCACTCTTCGAATGCAAAGAATAAATGTGAGCGTCCAAGCAAGAATCGAAGGGAAGCATTCTGTGTGGCAATCAAGTATTCTACCACAGAGCCGCACCCGGCCTCAGAACTGCTTTGGAAAAAGACCCTATGCAGCCGTAACGTTGCTGCAACGTCAATTGTGGTTGCAGTACTGGATCTACGTATGCACTCCTATGATGCAGGTGTCACGTCGGGTTAATCTCAATTTTATACGTAAGCGTCATCCACTGAGGTTAGTCTACCTAGCACTAGCCAGGGCCTGCGACCCTCGCTAGCGCAAGAGCTACAATAAGCTTACCGCTTCTGATGTTGGTAATGCCCATGCTACTGTTGCCATACTTATGCAACTGTAAACCACAAGTTATATAAAACATGTGCTACTGTTCAACATATGTCTGTACGTAGAATACTTGGACATATCTATAGCGCCATTTCCTAACGTTTCGCTCAATGAAAAACCGGCAGATCCCACGCATTCTGGGAATCGATTTAATGTGAAGCAGCTAGAAAGGAGCAAATTATGCTGCACATAACACGAACATAACATAACATGATCCATGTCGTAATTTACATGTTAGGACTTGTAATTTATGTTCGTCATAGAGTCACGTCGCGCAATGCCAATTTTGGTGTATATCAAGCTAGCGAACTGGACGTAGGCGCACCATCAGCGTGGCGTGTAATTGGCGTTGTACATGACAAGCTTGTCCTGATTTTCATGTTGCCACCTGTCACTTATGTTCATTATACAGTCGTGTCACTCAATACCAAATATGGTGTATATCAAGCTAACGAAACGGCTGTGAGTGCGCCATGAGCGAGGCATGCAAGTCATGCTGTGCAATACAAGTAATGATTTTTATATTACCACTTGTCATTTATGTTTTTTCATACAGGCATGTCATGCAATACCGAAGTTTTATATCAAGCTAGCGAAACGGCCAGGAGCGTGGCATGTAAATCCTCTTGTACATGACATAATTTCACGAAATTCATTGTGCGATCTGTTATTTAAGTTTGGCATTCAGACACGTAACGCAATACTATATTTAATGTATATCAAACTAGCGAATTGGTCGTGAGCGTGCCATGAGCGTGGCATGCAAGTAATGTTGCACATGATATGTCATGATTTCCCATACTACCACTTGTCATTTATGTTCGTCATACAATCACGTCACGCAATAGCAAATTTGGTGTCTATCAAGCTAGCGAAGTGCCCGCGAGCGCGCCATGAGCATGGCACGGAAGCAATGTTGCACATGACGTGATGATTTCCATGTTACTACTGGTCAGTGGCGTAGGCAGGGGTTGGCACACCGGGCCTGTGTGCAAACTATTAAATATTCTTAAATATTTAAGAATACTTAATATTCCTAAATACATTGCACTGAACCTTACACCCTTTAGGAGAACATAACGCGGGAAGGAGAAGCAGACAGTGATCGTGTCAAGGAAGAACCATGCGACACAGGAAAACAGCTGATAGACCTACAGCAATATTGGAGGCGTAAGAATATTGCACTGAATTGTGTCCTTTTTGCCGAAAACGAGAACCTAGAAAAAGTTGTGGAAAGAATTGCTAACTGTTTGCGTGTTGAGCTCACTGGCCGAGATTTGGATGTAGTGCACAGAGTACCAACAAAAGGAAACATTGTGCCAAATGTCGTAGTACAGCTTGTGTCGCGGTCCAAGCGCGATAAGGTTATAAAATCGACAAGAAAGAACCGGCTGAACACAACGATGCTTGGTTTCACAACAAATGTATCCGTGTTCGTGAAGGAACACTTGTGTCTCGAGAATAAAGTGTTGCTAAGGCCATACAAAGGAAAAAGGAGAAAAACTGGAGATTCGTCTGGGTTTCTGAAAGAAAGATCTTGGCAAGCAAATTGGAGAACTCGAATGTCATTCATATATCCTGTGAAGATGATCTCGGGAAACTGGTCTGCGTTCTTCTCTGCATAGGCTACCGTAAGTGCCTTTCGCTATCAAATGGCACAGCACCTCAAGTCGATCAACTACTCAGTGATAGGCGAACTAATATTTTAGATGCGAAGCAGCTTAGAGCAGAGTTCAATCCGGAGGTGGTTTGCCCATAGAGTTAATATAACAGACTCTAGAGGAAAAGCTGGGCCGCTAAAGCTATAACCACGCGAGCAGCGACATCTTGGAACGTTGTCACTGTTGCCATTACAGTTTTTTTACAGAAGCGCTAAATATGGCTTTTGAAAACACTCAATTTCTCGCAATAAAAATAGTAAACAAACATGTTTACGTATTATAAACGAACGGAAATTGTTTGATGTTCATATCAACTACTTTTAGGAAAGCTAAAACAGCCATTTATGCAATTTACTGCACGCGGAAAGGAGCGTTTGCAGGTTTGTTTACTAGATGGCGCCACCATCCTTGTATCGTGTCAACATTTCTGAGCGTTGCCGCGCAGCGTGCGGCCGATTGCGCCGGCTCCTCGTACGTGTTTTTTTTTTTTTGCCACGAGCTAAAAACTCGAATTTATGCGACAGTCTCTGACTGCGATGCAATAGAGAGCCATGAAACAAGAAAAAATGCCACAGGGTTGTTGCAGCATGCAGTGGCGAGGGTGGCGAGTGCGAGTTAACGTCACCCGAAAGCCGAGTATCGTTCCATCATGGCGGCTCCCGAGCGGTTATAGGTTTTAATGCATGGGCCCTATGGGCAGCTTTTCCCTCTAGTGTCAGTATATTAACTCTATGGGTTTGCCTCCTGACCACCCTTACTGCGCATGCGCCTACTCTGTCTCCCACTCTCCTCCTTTACGCAGATGTTCGGTCGCCTTCTCTCCTCTCCTCCCCCTGCACTGCAGCCTGTAAACCCACTCCCTCCTCTCCCTCCCCCCTCTCATATAAGCGCGTGCACTCGGTCGAAGAATCGTGCGGTCGCTCCGTCGGTTCCCGGTCGTTGCAGTTGTCTCGAAAGCCCCGCTACCCTCGCCGCAGACTCGCGTTGTCTCTGTGTAGCGGAAGCGGTAGCTCGACGCCGACGCTTGGCTTCGACGGCCGAGTGAACGTAAACTTGGTGTGCACCCCCAATGCTGCGTCGCATCCCCTCATGGTTCCCTTTAGTGGGAGATGATGTTTTTTAAATGCGAAGCATTTCTTAGCGAACTTCGGCGACTTTGAGCGTATCTATCTATCTATCTATCTATCTATCTATCTATCTATCTATCTATCTATCTATCTATCTATCTATCTATCTATCTATCTATCTATCTAGCCGCCTACGACATTGCGCTCTCCTGGCCGTATCGTTAATGGGATTTATACCAAATTTGGTATGGCATAACATGACTGTATGACGAACATAAATGGCTGGTCATATCATGAAAATCATGACTAACTTGTCATCAAAAGTATGATTTACTTGCCACGCTCATGGCGCGCTCGCGGCCGTTTCCTTACCTTGACATACACCAAATTTGGTATTGAGTGACATGATTCAATGACGAACATAAATGACAAGTGGAAATATGGAAATCATGACTTGTCATGAGCGACATGACTTGCATACCACGCTCATGGCGTGCTCGCGGCCGTTTCGTTAGCTTGATATACACCAAATTTGGTACTGAGTGACATGACTGTATGACGAACATAAATGATAAGCCGTAATTTGGAAATCATGACATGTCATGAGCGACATGACTTGCATTCCACGCTCATGGCGCGCTCGCGGCCGTTTCGTTAGCTTGATATACACCAAATTTGGTATTGAGTGACATGACTGTATGACGAACAAAAATGACAAGTGGTAATATGGAAATCATGACTTGTCATGTGCGACATGACTTGCATGCCACGCTCATGGCGTGCTCGTGTCCGTTTCGTTAGCTTGAGGTACACCAGTTTGGTATTGAGAGACATGACTGTATGACAAACATAAATGACAAGTGGTAATATGAAAATCATGACATGTCATCAGCGACATGACTTGCATTCCACGCTCATGGCGCGCTCGCGGCCGTTTCGTTAGCTGGATATACATCAAATTTGGTATTGAGTGACATGACTGTATAACGAACATAAGTGGCTGGTGGTAACATGAAAATCTTGGCATGCATGTCATCTACAATGCCATTTACATGCCACGCTCATGGTGCGCTTGCGTCCAGTTCGCTAGCTTGACATACACCAAAATTGGTATATCGCAACGTCACTGTATGACGAACACAAATGACAGGTCGTAACATGGAAAACATGACATGCAAATTATGTAAAGCAAGATTTGCTCCTTCCTGGCTGCTTCGCATTACATCGATTCCCACATTGCGTGGGATCTGCCGGCTTTTTTTTCACTGCAACAACCGAAGGATAAGAAAAAAACATGAACTTGTTCCTCACTTTTCTGTCAAAACATCTTCACACTTCTGATGTTCGAGAAATCACGGAAACATGGTTAAAGAACGGAGAGACAGTGCATATTCCTGGATATGTAACCCTATCGCATCAGCGCGACTCTTGTTCACCTGGCGGCGGCGTCGTACTTATAGTGAAAAATGGACAAGCTTTTACAGAGCTATCATCGCGGAATTGCAGTTCTCCTGTTTAGAAGCCCTTTTGCTATATTGCACTCTTTTTTGGTACAATCGGGGTCGTTTATCGACCACCGAATTCCAACATTGACCGATTTTCAGACAAGATGGAAGAAACTTTCTTTAATCTGTCGGCGAACATGAATATTGGCACCCATATCTCTAAGTATACCAGCTACAAACAATTACTGAATTGATTCAGTTTTCGTAATCTGATAAACATACCTACGAGGGTAACCAGTACACCATCGAAAACAATTGACCATATTTACTCTAACATAACATCGAAAATGCATGCTGGCGTTTATGATGAACCAATATCAGATCACCTTCCTATTTTGGTTTCTATAAATGACACACGAAAAAAGCAGCACACCACGTTTCACAACAGAGGGCAAAATAGACTAAGATTTGATACGAAGTATCATTCTCGCTATTGACCCTGATACTGACATCAATGTTGAACTCCAGAACGTAATAAAATTGCTAATCAGGGCCGACGAAGAAAGCCACACTAACGTGTCTGTGCGCTCGTATAAGACCCTGCTGTGCACAAGAAATTCTACACTTGCTGAAGACAAAAGATTTGTGGTACCATAAATGGAAGAAACATAAAAAAAATCAATATTACTTTGGCCAGTTCAAATTTTTCAGAAATAAGAGCCCGAGACAGGGAAAGAGGGAATATTATTCTCGCCTAATTGAACAAGCTCACGAAAAATCTTTGGAGATTGTAAACGAAGTTATTGGCAACCTACCCGGACAACGCGTGCTACCTGATACTATTGATGCACAAACTCTTGAAAACTTCAATAAGTATTTAACTGAAATTGGTCCAGCCTTAGCAGTGGAAATTTCTTCCTTTACTACTGAATGTTTTTCACTGTCTTTGCGGAATACATTTGCGGTAGACAACATTAGCCTCGATGAAATTTAAAACACTACTCCTAATTTGGGCACCAATAAAACCAGTGGGATAGATGGGATTACGACACGGTTAGTAAAAGACAATACAGACGTATTGGTCCAATTCGATGCCATATATTCAACCACTACTTGCGTATGGCAACATACCCATCCTATCTGAAAACTGCTACGGTAGTAGCGGTGTACCAGATTGGACATCACTCTGACCCTTCCAGTTATAGGCCTATTTCTGTTTTAGGCATAATAAATAATTTCTTTGAAAGAGTTTTAGCGAAAGAGATGAGTGTCTTTTTAGAAAATGTATCTTCCAATATGCCCCGAGCAACATGGATTCCGGTCGCATCATTTCACCTCCACTGCTGTACTATTTTAACCAAAAAACATTAACGCAGCATTACATGATAACCTCCTTGTAGCAGTAGTTTTTAACGCGATAGCGTTAAAGAGCTCGTTTCGCAAAAATTCCGGCGACGGCGTCGGTGTCGGCGTCGTTGGTTGTGAGCGAAAAATCATCTTGTCCGTGACCGAAAAATCCAGAAAGATGCAAATAAAATAAATAATAAAAATTTCGGGTCAGAGTGAGGATCGCACCCGGGTTGTCTGCGTGGCAAGCAGGTGTTCTACCACACAGCCATGCCTCTGCTTGGAAATACTGTGAAAATAACTTCCTCTGCTTGGAAATGCAGTGAAAATAACTTCCATGCTTCGCAAACGCAAGCGTCCTGTATATATAGGCGTCGCAATATAACATGTAATATCCCAGGAATAATGCGTGGTACAAGCGTACATTGCCATCGGGCGTCAGAATATGTGACTATCATAACGATTCCATAGTTTAAATCCAGCCACCCATTACAAGCGGCACACACCTTACTGCGCGTATTCCCTTAACACCACGTAGTGGGTGCATAGCAAGTTCGAAAACATTTCCCACATTTGCCGCGCATAATTTCTCCTGGTTTAAAGCATACTACCCATTACATAGTATGCACTAAGTGATTGAAGTACGCACTAGGGACGGGATATCGCTATCACGTTCAACTCTTAAAGGCGAAGCTTAAGGGTCCCCCCAATTTTTGTTGATTTAAAGAAAGCATTTGATACGGTTGATCATGATATCTTATTAATGAAATTAAGCACTACGGCATCCACGGCAAAATATTTGACTTATTTTCTAGTTACATGAACGTCAACAAATGGTCACCATGCGGAATCTTACGTCCTCCTTATTAAATATACACACAGGGACACCGCAGGAGTCCATTCTTCGACCCCCACTGTTTTCACTGTGCGTACGCGATCTACCAAACACACTAACATCATCGCAGATGCTATTGTATGCTGACAATACAGCCGTTATAGTTAGTGCCCAAAATATCAGGGATCTAAAGCATAAAATTACGTTCAGTAGCACTGACAACTGGGCGAGTTGGTACGGATGCATGGATCTTGAACAGCGCGACAACTCAGACGAAAATACTAATGAACACACGAACACAAGCGCCGTGTTCGTCTGTTCATTTTCGGCTGAGTTGTCGTGCCGTTCAAAATCCATGCATCTAAAGCATAAAATTGTTTCTGAACTGAAAAATATGTGTCAGTTGGTTTTCAGTGAAAAAAATTGACACTTAATGCTAAGAAAACTAAATATACTATTTTGCACTCCCGTTATAGAGATATAAGAAAAGAGCACATTTTCATTACAATAAATGACTGCGCACTTGAACACACGAAAAATTTTAAATATATTGGAGTAATTTGCGACAGCCGTTTAAACTGGCAAATCCATATTACCTCTCTATGCACTAAACTAGGATTTGGATGCAGTATGCTATTAACCGCTACACAATATTTTCAATGTAATAATCTACGAATACTCTATTTTGCATTTTTTTATTGGCACGTATTACATTGCATAGATTCATGCCGCTGAGCTTTCCAAACATATCTAGAACCCATACGTATTCTAGAAAGGCGAGCACTTCGAATATTAAACAATGCTAGATATGATCAACACAGCGTGGCATTGTTTCATCCAATGAAAATAACTGCAAGCCCCTATCCCAATCACGAAAGAAGTTCCACGGGTTACCCAGTCTTTTCAGACAGGGATAAAGACACGCTGCTTCCTTCAGCGTAGCGCGCGTGCGGCCCCGGACATCTAAGGGCATCACAGACCTGTTATTGCTCTGTTTCGTGCGGCTAGAAGCCGCTTGTCCCTCTAAGAAGGTTGTAAGGTGCTGGGAACCCCGCACCTATTTAATAGGCTAGAGTCTCGTTCGTTATCGGAATTAACCAGACAAATCGCTCCACCAACTAAGAACGGCCATGCACCACCATCCAAAATAATACCATGCGATCATTTACGACAGCGAAAAATTGCACTTACCCTCCATGACGTCATTTACTACAACCTGACCTTTCATATATCAATATGTTCACCCTCTTCCCGCCTTACCAGGCGTGCCACCCTACACACTTTCAATCTTCCTCCTACTAACAATATGCGTAGAAAACGATGACTAGAATTCGTAGGTGTCAAGATCTGGAATGATATACCGTACCAAATAAAAGAAAACAAGAGTGTTTCCTGTGCGCTAAAATATACTTTCTTCAGAAACGTGAACAGTTACTTTTGCCGCCATCTTGCTTAATTACATATTGATTATAGATCATACCTGACATTCTTTACGTACCTCTATACTATATTTATATTTGATGCATTGTATTATTGTATACATACAATCTGTTGCTTTCATATATCAAGTGGCATGGTTCTGCAATTGCCCTATCATTAATGTGTTTCCTTTTTATGTGTAGCTCCATTTTTTTTATTGTTATGATTGAAGTGTACTTTTTACATCGGCTTTGTTTAAACAACCTGTTCCTTTAAATGCATATTTAATTCGACCCCCTACTAGCCAGTGGCCATGGGTTTAAGCAGTGTTGTGTATTTTCATGTACTAATAAGAACTTGAAAAAAGATTGATTGATTGATTGATTGACTGACTGACTGACTGACTGATTGATTGATTGATTGATTGATTGATTGATTGATTGATTGATTGATTGATTGAAGGGACCGAGACGCGGCTGTAGATATTCTGTTCACACAGCGACAAGCGCATCTTATTTTGACCATTTTTTTCTCGGGGCAAGCCTAATCAAACAACGCGGTGTTAAGGCTGAACCACATGCAGCGTTTTTTCCGGCGTTTTCTGACGTTGCGTCTCTCGGCGTCATGATATCAACGCCGCCAGAGAGGGCGGCCAACCACATGGAAATACATGGAAAGCGCCGAGGCCAGCGCCAGCCCAGCGTCACGCATGCGACCAAAGGGAATGAACCTGATACTGCTGATACCTCGCAAAGCAGTGCGAAGTATCCGTCACTGGACCAACAAAAAATATTCCTGATTACAGGTTTTATGTCTAACTTGCGGTTCTGTACTGAGGGAAACAAGTCACAGTGCCGCCGAAAGGCTATTTTTGTTTATTTTACTTGTAACGCCACCTATTGAGCATAAGGTGAACCACGAACTCGTAATATATGGCCTCTGAGCTTGAAGCTGTCGCACGTTTTTGAGGCCACGTATTCGGCCTATACACTCAGGCCTGCTAAGCCTACCGATGAACTTGAGGATGGCGCTCGGAAACTGTTCGAAGAAATCCCGAGCGCTTGCTGTCGAAGCTTCTGAGGAACAAGCTAAGTCAAATACAAGCATCAGTTGATAACTTGCGGGTCACACAGAGCACGGCGACGACTTAATAGATCTGAGGCGGGTGGCAGCCATTTTGGCAGCAGCGACGACGCCGTTACGTAGCGGAAGTCACTGCCATCCGCGCGCTGATTGGTTCTCCGTCCATCGAACGGCTTCCGGCGTCGACACCGACGCTGCAGATGTCTGCATCGTCCTGAGGTGGACGTTTTGGCCACCGTCACCAGTAGCGTCGAGGCTGAGTGACGCCGGCGTACGAAACGCCGGGACAACGCCAGCAAAAACGCTGCATATAGTTCGGCTTTAAAAGCCATGCGAAGAAGGCACGCGTCGTAGATGGTCGAAAAGGGATCGTTAATATGGGTGCATGCTATGAATGAGCCTGAGGCTTGGGCTAAGCTCACCACCTGGCGGTCAAAATTGCACTTCTGGTATTAGAGACGCGTCGAATGGGACGGCCGCGTAGAAAGGACGCGTTGTAGGAGATAATCGCGGAGGCCACTGTCATGATCAATTGCTTAACTGAATCTGTACTTAACAATGAATATGTACCAAGAAGCTCAAGTTCACACGCTTCTCATAGATTTTTTTTGGCACAGAATGAACAATAAACGATTTGCTAATAGCTTCACGGTTAAAAAAAACCGCCAGGCCTGCGCGGAACGCGCAGTACAGCCACAGCGAAAGCTGGGAGAGCGGCCTTTCTAGAGCCTTTTTTAAACACTCTCGGGGCAACTACTACAAGCGTACTCGCATGGTACCCACTACGCCATAAATCATCATAATTTTTGTGTAGTGGGGAAGCGTCTACTATGCCATTATTCATCGTTATTCAGAAAAGCGCGGTACCCGCTAACACATTATGTGCGCTTTGTTGATACTGTGGCTGACGACGATGAAGAATTATGCCTGATACTTGTGTAATGGGTTGGAGCATTGAACGACCCACTCGTTAAGCAATTCGCATTGTGGGACGCCTGGTTCTTACGCTTTACAACACACGTTAACGCGATTCCTTACCCGACATGAAGCCTGCATAGGTTCAGTTTGCACCGCAGTTTCAAGCAGCGGCGTAGCTCAGTGGTAGAGTGCTGGGCTGCCACGCAGACGAACCGGGTTCGATTCCCGTCCTGTCATAGGTGAATTTTGTTTACTCAGTTGTTTCTTATTTCGTGCGGTATTGGTAACGGACGCCGGCGGCGGACAACTACGGCGCTGAAAGGACCCTTGTTGTGGTCTGATAACAGCTTTCGCTGTAAAACGTGTACCGCACAATGGCTAAGAGAGTCGCTTTCGGAGCGTGCGATCTCAGGTTCCAACCCCGCCCCTCGAAGAAATGGTATATTAATTGCGTAAGGGTAGGTACTCACTAGTGGCAAAAACGCGCGCAACACACCGAGTGCGGCAAGCGCGCTCGCAGCAGGCGCGTCCGTTCCCGTTCCCATCCGCTTTTTACGCGGCGCAGAAGCAATTCTCGAAGCCTTATACAATTCGAGACTCCAAGTATCGCTGCCTTGTAGCGTAAAACGCGAATGGAAACACGAACGCACGCGCCTGCCGCGAGCACGCTTGCCGCACGCTGCGTGTCGCTCGTGTTTTTGCCGCTAGTGAGTACCTACCCTAGCCCTTTCTATGCCGACACAAGGAGAAAACCGCCCGTCCACCTTTCTGTCCCTCTGCCACGCAAGACGTCCACCTTTCTGTCCCTCTGCCACGCAAGACGTTCATCGCCATAAAGAAAAAAACTGCTGCACTAAGCGCCGCAGTAAAGCAACGATGTCGACGGGCGAACGTTGCGCCTTCGTGGAGCGAGACAGAGGCCAGCGCAACGTATGCAGCCTCCGCGCGTTCGCGACTCAAGCTAAGAATCTCTGCCTTCCGCGTTGCTGCAGCGCAGTGTGCTAGTGTATGCTTGAGCACAGGCGTAGGTCATCATATTAATCGGGAGTGCACTTCATTTTTATATCTGTAACAGGGAATGAGCTCAGATTCTTGTTCACTCGAAATTTACTCGAGCTTGGTCGTCGAACGATGACAGCTTGAAAAGTAGCAGTTGTTCCGTGTACGAATACAACCGATGAGCGAAGCTCCTTAGAAATGGGACGCAGGCGTCGTTCGGCGCGCGCGGCGTTTCATTGTCCAGGCAACGGACCAACCACTGGGCAGACGACAGGGTGAAGCAATGGTTTCGCGCGTTCGCCGGTTTGAGGAGAGAAGGCAGAGATGAAGAAAGAAGGAGACTAATTTGCCTCCGTTCAGCATGCGTTCCTATTCTCGCGCTTTGCGCATCGTGCAGACGCCATCCGCGTTCGAGCGCTCATTTATCCTCCCGCGTGAGGGGGAGACGTACGCCACAGCTGGCACCTTGCCAGGGAGCTTCAACGGCGACGGCGACGGCGGTGTTCCTGGCCTAAGGAGCTTCGCTCCTAAAAAAGATCCCCGTTGAATTTCGTTTGACAGATGACAAAGTGATGCTAAGCCTAGAGTTTCACTGTACGTTGAGTCCTTGCCTAGAACGTTGTTTTTGCGCGGCATCGGCATGACCTCTATCGTCGTATCGCTATCCCTCGTGAGTGCCCCATCCGGCCCCATGGCAAACCCATCCAGCGACCACCAAAATCTGCCTCTGGCATTAAAATTTTGCAAGGTTTTAATTTTCCTGTTGTTTACGCTCCTCCCTGTCGGCCTTGCATCTTGTCCCTCAGAACGCTTTTCCTCCACTCCCACAAAATTCAAGGAAACCTTCATAGAAAGTGTTGTCTTTCTATATTTGTTGTTCGCTGCGGATGCAACGCATTTATATCGTTCACATATAGTCATACCCTGCCAGTGTGGGTGTGGCGTCCAGTGGTTGGAACGTTCGCCTTCGAAGCGAAGGGGCCCATGTTCAAACTCCAGTGCCAATGTGGAAATTTATTTTGCTGCATTGATTTATGTCTCTATAGGAAACGTGCACTGAGCCGGTGGCACCGCGGTGCTGGAGTGAACGAAATGAATTGGCGTGCTCCGTGCAGCAGCCGGCCCATGAGCGCAGCCGTGTGAGGTTGTTAGCGGTGCTTCGCAATGTCGCGTATGAATTGCTGTGTCGTAAACTGTGCCATTAACTCTAAGAACTACGCACCTGGAACAAAGTTTTTCAGTTTTGCGCCGTGACTGTGCTTCAGAAACCGGCGGGAACACTGGATTAGTGTACGCCGCATGAAACAAGTGATCCCGCGGGCACGTTTATGAAGTACATGCTGTAGCTTGTTCGCTGAGAATTCACTCTCCACGCAAGCTAACTGATATTTTTACCGTGCTGAAGTAACCGAGGGGCAGCCGGAAAACTGATCTCGAGTCTGCAGTCCACAATTCGTTGGCGGAAAGCAATCGACAGATCTAGCAGGTCTCCCTCGTTGGCTGCTGCTGTTTTTCCGCCGTAGCGCATTTTGTAAACAGTAACATTAAGGAAGAAGTCCTGCATGCCCGGCAAAATGCGTCGCAGACGGCGAGAATTTCAAAATTTATTCCCCAGGCACTGCCATAGTCCTTAACAGCACTGCGCGTGCCAGCTAAGACGGGCCACGCCGTTCTATTGCGCTACGTGACAGCTGAGATATCACGTGCAAATCTGGCACGTGACAAATTTACTGAAGGATTCATGCAGCCCGAGCAACGCCTACATAAAAACGAAGTTGAACTACTGCACAGAAAACTTCGCGCAAATGCCACGCATTACTAAATGCCACTCGTGCAGTTCGGTGACCAGTCGTATTACTTGCGCGCATAGCAAGGGGTTGTCTAACACATGTAACACACACATTTTATCGTTTACTCAACAATACGCACGCAAAATGGCAAGAAATAATGTTTACAAACATCGATGGTGACGGTCTATGCTTCGAGCTTTACGCCGGCCGGCCGCTCGAATCGCCCTTTCAAAACATCTGTCGCGCGTCTGTGCTACGTCACATCGAAAACATGATTGGTTCCGTAAAGTTATGTCCTTTCTCTCCGTTCGGGGCCCTAGAAGAATCATGCACTGTTAGCTGTCCGGAAGCGTACCCATTTTATCAAACCTGTCACCTTCGCGCACACGCACTTGCATACAATGCGGGCGTAGCTGATGGAGAGACGACGATTCGTAGCACCACGGTAGCACGCCAGTTGAAACTGAAGTGGCCGCAAGTCGCCACTCGCGGCGCTGGCGGCGCATAGGTGTAGTAAGGTCCCTAGATAAAACAAGTTTCCAAGGTAGCGACACTCATTGTTCTCTGCGCCGTCCTCCTCACTCTCTCGCTTACTCCTCCTTTTCTCCGTCATCCGCGTCTCTCATTGGTGCATACCTCACACGTGATGTTGCAAATGGCTAGTGGTGATATTTATTACTAGGTAAAAGGTTCAAAACGAGTACGCATGCGCATATGGTTCCGGTCGGATTCTTGCCGTGACGAAAGACGAAATCGTAGCCAAGACATCAGCTGTAGAGAAGGAGCGTTCTAGTTGGCGCCAAGTCGGTCAAGATTGCTTCGCGGTGCATATTTAGTGCAACATCCCAGTTTTTGAACAATACCGGGTGCTGTGCTGTCTGCTGCAGTAAAATAACAGAAGACGGTCTCGCTCTCTTCAAAAATCTCGTGGTATTCCAAATGGTGCACGCCGTGAAGTGTAGGTACTGAAATTTCACGCGAAGGCTTTTTTTGCAACGCCGTCGACGTGCGTCGACGCTGCTCTGCGAGGCGAGTTCATTTGTCGGTTTTTGTTGAAACGCCAGGAGCGCGTCTAGTACGCGTCTAGAACGCGCGGAGCGCTCGACGGCGACGGACGCTCTCTGCATCGGCTCCGTCAATGATCATCGATTATTGCGGTCCTTCACGCCAGTGGCGAAAAATCCTGGCCTCGTCGTCACCGCCAAGTTCTCTGCTCCAACTGGATATCACCCGCGTCCAGGTGGGCCCATTTTTCGGCAACTTCTACGTGTTTGATCTTCACACTGACGCCTCGCCGCGCTAGACCTCGTCCCGTTAGGCCTAGCTCCGCATCGGTCGGGTTTTCCCGGCGCGATGGCGGCAGCCACCACGGTTACGGGCTATGACCCGATGTCACTTCAAGTTGTGACGATGGAGACCACCTCCTCTGACAAAGCCATGCCCTCGGAGAACGAGTATTTAGCTGACATGGTGAAACTCTGGGAACGGAAGCAATCCCGGGACGCGGCGCCCCCCCCAAGGGCAAAGGGTCGCGCGTCGTCGCCCAGCAAAAGGCGGCTACTTCTGGTTCGTCCTCGCGCCCTTCTGCAGACGGTGCGCGCACTACAACTCATTCCTCGCCGATGCGTCAAGTCAAGTGGCGACCCCGCTACACTCCTCGTCTCTCCCGTGACGACTACATCGTCGTGCTCAAGCCTTGCGCTCCTTTCGAGCTCAAATCCGTCCTCCCGTCCGATCGTGCCGGCGACGCAATTCGTGCTTACCTGGGAGAACACTCGTCCAGCACTCTCCACGTGTGGCCAGTGTGGGACCAAAACATTCTCGTGTGCAGTGTCACCTCGTTATCTATGGCACAGCGACTACTTGGGGATATCCAGTTGCTGGTGGGAGACCAGCAGCTCCCTTTTCGAGGGCATGCCAAGGCGTCCGGGGAAATCTGCCGGGGTGTTATCACCATCAACCCAGCTGAAACTCCGCAGCGCATCAAATCGGAACTCGAATGGTCGCAAGGCACTATCCTGGCGGTCCGCAAACTCGGTGACTCTACTGCAGCGGTGGTGACCTTCGAGGGCAAGAAGCTCCCCCGTTTCATCTTCTACCACAGTGTCGTGGCCTACGTGCGCCCGTATAAGAAGACCATCCCGGCCTGTTCTCTTTGCGGCACCATTGGTCATCGACCCTCGGCCTGCCCGCGACCTACTCCCGGTCGCTGTACCCGCTGTGGCACTCAAGTCCAAGTGACTCCGGAAGGCCTAGCTCAACATGAATGTAACCCGACCTGCCTCCTCTGCTCCGGCCCACATGACACCGGTGCTCGGGGATGCCCAGGGAAATATCGGAAACCTACACCACCATCGACCCCAAAGCGGACTGCACCCCCCGCCAACAGGCCTGCCAGCGGCTTCCCAAGCCAAGCCTGGCTCACCTCACAACGACCCGGCGACTCCACCACCGGCCACCCCAGTGCACTACCCGCCACTTGTCGAGGCATCACCTCAGGTAAGCAGCTGGGCAGGGACGACTGCTCCTCAGCCTCTCCTTCCCTCCCCTCCTCCTCCTTCCCCAGAGCTCACCGCTCTACGAAAACAGAACGCTCTTCTTCAGCGGCAAATCGCAGCTCTCACTAAGCAGGTCGCAGCTCTCGAACTGCAACAACAGAAATCGGCAGGACCTCCCACTGCTACCCCATTGGTTGAACCCGCCGCCCCTAATCTTAGCCATCCTGCTATGCCCACCACGCGTAGTCATACCCTTCCCCCCTAGCACGGCGCCGACTGCTCCTCCAGCTCAGGGGTCACCTCAGAACCTTCCTGCTATAGACCAAACCTTACCAATGGAGGACCGCATTAGTCGCCTCGAAAATGCCGTCCTCTGCCACATCTCTACCTTTAATGTACAACAGATTGTAGCTGAGGTGGTTCAGGCGGTTCAAGCCTGGGCTCTCACCCAGTTTCGCACCAAAACAGCTCGCTCGCGCTCGGCCTCTACGGGCAGCAGCTCTGCCCCGCGTCGACGCAAAGTTGCCGGTTCTTCTTCCCCGGCCCTCAACCCGGCTTCCGTCCCCCTTCCCACTCCGCAAGGCCAGGGGCAAGGCATGGCGGATGACCAATAAATCTTTCGATTTTCATCATGGCGACTCCACCATCTACACCTTTATCATCATCTCAATTCGAAATCATTCAGTGGAACTGCAGGGGATTCGGGAACAGGCGAAAGCGTGCACATCTTCTGCTCTTCCTCCAATCTCGGGGCTCTCTTCCGGCCGTCATTGCCCTCCAGGAATCCGGCTCAAACCCTACCCTTTCGAGCTACTGCTCCTACATAGGCGGCACCACCACTAGTCTGCTTGTTCACAAATCATATACGGCTGTTCAGGTCGATTTAGACCTTGACCTCCCCTACGATTACTGCATGATCTCCGTACTTCCCCAGAAGCGCGGGACTCCATCACTTCATATTCTTAACGTGTACTGTCCCCCCACATTTACAACGGGTCACTTTCACGGAACTCTTCTACCGGGCTCTCCAAACGGCGGCTCGGCAACCCCTAGTGGTGGTTGGAGACTTCAACGCTCCTAGCCCGCACTGGGGATACCACTTTGAAAAGCCTCGGGGCCGCAAACTTAAGGAACTTATCTCCACTCTTGGTTTCACGCTGCTCACAGACCCAGCGCATCCCACACGTCTGGGAAATTCGGTGACACGCGATACATGCCCAGATCTCTCACTCACACGTAACATTCGACAGGCTACGTGGGAGAACCTCAATGACACTCTTGGTAGTGATCATTATCTGCTTAAGATCGCCTTTCCGACTCGTAAAATGCGCCAAATCTGGGGCCCAGCACGCATCACGGACTGGACAGCTTTTCGCACCAGGCCTTTCCCCCCTGCTCTTATCCCCACAGGACTACCGATCATGGGCATCATATACCCTCCATACACAGCAATCATACACCCGAAACATTTCCACCTCCACAACAGCCCCTGCAGTGGATCCCCACCTCCTCCACCTTTGGGAGGCGCGTCACAGCCTTACCCGCCGGTGGCGACGATTTAAGCTAAATCGTAAGCTTCGTTCCCGCATAGAAGCGCTTACCACGGAGGCAGCTGCCTACTCTGCCCAGCTTGCGGACGCAAATTGGGTTGACACCTGCATGAAGGCTGCAGGTCAGATGAGATCTAAGAATACGTGGCGACTCTTTAGGAGCCTTTTGGATCCCTCCACCACTCGTGGGGAAACCCAACGCCAGCTTCGCCGCGCCTACTATGCCTACCAGGGCCCGACGAGCCAACTCGCGAGCGACCTCTGCGACCGCTATCTGTGTCGTACCGTCGACCCTATGGGCCCCGAGTACGTCTACTCCGGGCTCCCCAACCCCGAACTCGACGCCCCCTTTGCGCTTCCCGATCTTCGGGCGGCGTTGGCTAAAATGAAGCGAGGTACTGCGCCAGGAAGGGATGGCATTACAGTCACTCTCTTAGCCAACCTTCCTGACTCCGCACAACTCTCGCTCTTACATTTAATCAACACAGTATGGGAGGGCGAACCACTACCCCAGGAATGGACCACTTCGGTGGTCACATTCATTCCCAAACCCGGTAAGCCAGTCAGCATCGAGGCGCTGCGACCCATCTCGCTCACCTCTTGCACGGGCAAACTTATGGAGACCATGGTCCGCGACCGCCTCTCCGCATATCTAGAAAGGAAAGGCGTCTTTGCTGACTCGATGTTCGGGTTTCGCCCCCATCTGTCCGCACAGGACGTCCTTCTCCAACTCCAGCATGATGTCATTGTACCTAATACTATGCGCCACAATGACAAAGCCATCTTGGCCCTCGATCTCCGAGGCGCTTTCGACAACGTGAAACATAGTAGCATCCTTACCAACCTAAGCACCACAAACTGCGGCTCAAGGGCTTTCGGGTACATCTGCTCATTCCTCTCACATCGCACCGCTTTTATCCGCATCGACTCTGCCGAACATGGTCCGTATACATTAGGCACCCGCGGTGCACCCCAGGGAGCGGTCCTCTCACCGCTCCTCTTCAATCTAGCCATGCTCCAACTTCCTGCGCTCCTCGCCCAGGTCGAGGGCATAAAATACGCTCTATACGCGGATGACATTACCATCTGGACTAATTCAGGCTCCCCCCGCAGAAATTGAAGACCGCATACAGCGTGCGGCGCTTATTGTTGACACCTACGCCTCTTTATGCGGCCTGGAGTGTTCCCCTACCAAATCATCTCTTCTCTCGGTCTCATCTCTACCACCACCTCAGATATCTCTGCCATCTGGCCCGATACCGGTTGTCCCAGAACTCCCGCATATTGGGCCTCCACATCTCCTCTACTATGAACCCTGGCTCTACTATTGCGCGTCTTCGGCGCACTAGCGAGCAGGTTAGCCGTATGATTCGGCGGGTCTCCACCAAGCGTGGCGGCCTTCGCGGTCGGCACTCCCTCCGCCTGGCTCACGCGTTTGTGACCAGCCGAGTCCTATACGCTACCCCCTACCTTCGCTTGCGCCGCCACCACGAGAACCAGATCGACGCACTGCTCCGCTCGGTTTACAAGCGAGCGCTGGACCTTCCCATCGCTACCTCCAATCGCCGCTTTGCGGCCTTGGGAGTGCACAACTCGTATGCCGAGTTGCGGGAGGCCCATCGCATCAATCAAATCAACCGCCTGTCCCAGACGGCTCCTGGGCGCCGCCTTCTGGATAGGCTTTCACTGAACCCGATCTCTACCCCACCTCCCGATGACTCCGTTCCGGAGCTGTGGCGGCAAAAACTTTGGGTCGAGCCTCTACCTCGTAACATGGATCCAAGTCAACACACAGGCAGACGCCTAGCCCGAACACAACTTCTTCGCACCCGGTACTCCAACACTCCTGGTGTCTTCTATGTAGATGTCTCAGGACCAACTTCCTCGGGGCACTTTACGGCCGCAGTGATCTCCGAGGGCCACCACATTGACGGCCTCTCTTTCCGCTCCCCCTGATGCAACTCATGCTGAAGAGGTCGCCATCGCTTTGGCCGCCTCTCACCGCACAGCAAGGGTTATCATCACGGACTCGCGCTTCGCCTGTTCCCGATACCTGCATGGTACCATAGCCCCTCTGGCCGCCCACCTTCTCCAGGCGGCCTCATGGCGCTTTGAACCTCACTCCATCCGCATAGTCTGGTCTCCTGGCCACGCGGGTCTCCCCGGTAACGAAGCGGCTCATGCCGCTGCCTGCGCCTCTCTCTCCCAGGCCGTTACCCCCTCCGACCCCACGTCCCCCCCAGACACCTCAGCTCTTACGCAGTACCGCGAAATCCTGGATTATTATCGAACCTCGCGCCGTCTTTACCCAGACCCTGCACGGGGCCTCTCTAAAGCGGACGAGCGACTTCTGAGACGCTTGCAGACGAACACCTTCTTGTGTCCTGCGGCCGCCCAGCACTTCATGCCGGGTATATACGGCTACTGTGCGCATTGTGGGGTGCTGGCCGACACCTACCACATGATTGCAGTATGCTCCGCCATACCTATTCCTTTTTCATCCCCCCTTCCCCCTACCCACAAGAGAGGCTTGGGAGGAGTTCCTGCTCGGCTGCTCTACCCGGGATGCACAGCGCTCCTTGGTGGCCCGCGCCCGAGCAGCGATCCTTTCCAGTGGACTCCCGGAATAGGGAGACCACCCAAGTGTATTTGTTGTGCAACTCTCTGTACTTTTCTAAATAAATGTTTTTCCACCACCATACGCGTCTAGTGCGTGCCCGTTGTTACAAATATTTTTGCGTACACAAGCACAACTGAATACAGCTGTTGTCTTTAATGAATCCACTTTCAGGAACATTTAACACCAGACCAGTTCGAGCCACTTTTTCTAAAACGCGGCATAAAGAAGCTGAAACGCAATGCTTCGGGACATCTCACTGGTAGAACTCTAACTTTTGGTGAAGTTGCGTGCACCCGCGTTGCAATGTCGCCGTCTCTCCATAGTGACCCAGATAATATGTCATGCACCACAATTACCTGGCATCACGACTGCGAAAATGGACGTATTTTTTCCGGAAAACTGTCATCGCAGCGCTGCTAATCAAGCGTTCGTTCCCGCATGGCCGGGGTTTTCCCTCATATGCACGACCAAAACAGTGCATTCGGAGAACTGGACGAACAGTACTACGTAGGATTAGTACTACGTAGATGAACAGTACTACGTAGATGAATTGAGGGCGGCTGTTCAGGCACAGAACGCGTGAACTTCATCACGTCTTAATGCAGTTATTGGACCTCGTGTTTCTTTTCACACTCTGGAAACAAAAAAATTACGCCATCTCCCGATAAAGGAAACATTGTAGATGCGAAACAGCGGGCGCTAACTCTTACACTGGCGGCGGCGTTGACGCTAGCGCTCATCGCAGTGTTACGCAGGAGAGAAAACTGGGGAGGAGCAAAGCACGCAGTGGTGGAGCGGTGTTTCCTACTGGAACATGCCAATCGCTGCTATTAGGCAATGAGAGACAGAAGACTCCGACTGGACACAGAGACCCGCAGTCCACTTTTAGTTAACGCGCACGCTGCGAATTTTTATTGATCAACAACGCACAGTAGAAATCTCCCACCGGCACCATCTTGCAGGTCAAAATACAGTGCCATATACACGTTGTGGCCAGTGAACGGTTGTGCAGCGCGAGCAGTCGGTTTTTTCAACCAAGAAACTCGATAGCAGACGCTGCCTGTGTCGGCGTCGCGAGGCGAGAGAGAGGGGGGGGGAGCGTAGGAGAGGAGAGAGAGGGGGGGCGCATGCGCAGTGGGAGTGTGGACGCTGCGGGCAGAGATGCCTAGAGAAGAGAGGGGGGGGAGCGTAGGAGAGAGAGGTGGGACGCGCATGCGCAATGGGAGTGTGGACGCCGCGGGCAGGGATGCCTAGAGGAGAGAGGGGGGGAGCGTAGCAGGGGAGAGAGGAGGGGAGGCGCATGCGCAGTGAGGGTGTGGTTGCCGCGGGGAGGGATGCCTAGAGGAGAGAGAGGGAGAGAGGAGGTTTTTTATTTTTATTTTTTTAAAGGGTTTGCGCATGCGCAGTAAGGGTGGTCACGCCGCACACCACCACCACCGGATTAAGCTTCGCCATGAGATAACTCATCTAACACCTGCCGGCGCTTACCTCCTCAACCTATCCTCCTCCTCCTCCGCGGACAACGCTGGACAACGCCGGACAACGCCGGATGCCTGACATAGCCCGACTATGAAATGCATTCGCATTTAAAAAAAGTTCATCCCATCTCAAGTATCGCACTCAAGATGCAATCAAGAGCCATCCAGAGGGCCTGTGAAAAAGTAGAGAGCATGGCCTCCCAATTCCGACATCAATTCCGACAGAGGCATGACCTCTCGATTCCGGAGACCCAGGCGAGTCCTCCCCGGAGAGTACCTCAGGACCTCATTGAAGGCAAGCTGTATTTCACGTCTGTCGCGAATATACTGCTGGCACCCGGTCCTCGACACTCCAAAAGCGATCGTCTTAACCACTGGTCCACACTACCTCGCTCGTAGTGTGTGAATGTCTTATCCATGTTGCAAAACAAATGTAAAAAGACAACACTTTTTATGACGTTAAATTTCACGTTAGCAGAGCAAAAGTCCTCTGCGGGACCAGATCTAAAGCCGACGTTAAGTATTGGAGGCACAAGGAAAGTTGACCTTACCAAAGGATTGATTCCGAACACGCGTTCTGGTGGTTAAGGGCTGCGCGTTCCTTAGAGCCGTAAAAGACCCTCACGAGCGCTAGAGTGAAGATACCATGATGATGCCCCCCGTAAACAATGTTCTATGGAAGGATGCAAATAAATAGAACTCTACGTTTACGCGTCACTTAGACAAATCCCAAAGGAGATTCTGCATGCATTTTTGTTTCGTTCATTCACTTTTCTATGGTCGTTTTTTGACGCACAGGCAAAGACACAGTCCCCTAGCCATATACAACGTAACTGTAATATCTTAGGCGGTGGTTGGGGTTATTTTGGCAATATAGATATATTTTAGATGTGAAGCATCTTATGGCGGAGCTTAATCCGGTGTGCGGCGTGACATCCCCTTACTGCGCATGCGCAAACCCTTAAAAAATAATAAATAAAAACCTCCTTTCCCCCCTCTCTCTCCTCTAGGCATCCCTCCCCGCGCCAACCACACCCCTCACTGCGCATGCGCCTCCCCTCCTCTCTCCCCTCCTACGCTCTCTCCTCTCTCCTCTAGGCATCCCTCCACACTCCCACTGCGCATGCGCGTCCCCCCCTCTCTCTCTCCTCTCCTACGCTTCCCCCCTCTCTCCTCTAGGCATCCCTGGCCGCGGCGTCCACACTCCCACTGCGCATGCGCGTCCCCTCCTCTCTGTCCTCTCCTACGCTCCCCCCTCTCTCGCCTCGCGACGCCGACGCAGGCAGCGTCTGCTAGCGAGTTTCTTGGTTGAAAAAACCGACTGCTCGCGCTGCACAACCGTTCACTGGCCAGCAGATACTATATACATGTGCGGCAGTTCCTGAATATCCAGTGGGCAGTCAGAGTGTCGTCAGGGTGGAAGGCGTGAGGGGGAGTCCAACAGTTCCGGTGGGCGGCACTGGGAGAAGTGCAGAGGACGAAACAGACTCCAGGGTGCTGGGCTCGTATTCAGGCGGGCACCCCGATGACTTGATGGGGCCTTTCGGGAGCGAACCGCGTGACGAGAGCGGTGCGCTCTCGACGCGCCGTTCGACGAGCGGCCGCTGCCATGCTTCCGCGACTCTTCCCGCCAGTGAAGCCTTTCCACCCGGCCTACCCCCGAGCGTTCTTCTTTCAGCTCGACGCCACTCTCGCGATCAAGGGCGTCACGGAACAGCCGACGATGTACGCCATTCTACTCGACGCCCTTCCGGTAGAGCTGCGTCATCTCGCTGCCACGTCGAGCTCCAGCCCGCAGCCATACGACGACCTCTGCGCTGCGGTGCTCGCGTGCTACGGCCACACCTACCGTCCGCTTCCGGGGACCCGTGACTACCAGGTTTCTCCTGCGGCGCAGGCGAGCGGTACCAACCGGCCCACAGCACTCCCTCGACCGCCACCTAATTCCCCCCCCACTACGCCACCTTCTACCTCGGGTCCAGACACAGGAGCACCAATTCCTGCGCCCGACCACGACGGCCAGGTAGAAGACGCCCCTGCTTCGACCGACTTTCCCGAGGACCTCCCCGAGGGTCCCCGAGGGTACGAGGGTCCGTCACGCATGCCTGCCACTCGCCCGTCTTCCCCAACCTCGACGGCCCGTGATGCATCGACGCCGACAGACTCTAGGCCGGCTGCCTCTCCGCACGCCCTGGAGTCTGCCACAGGCATGGTCATCGCCCGACTTTCCTTCGGCCAACCCAAACTTCTATTAACATCAACGCTCTGCGCATCCTGCCAGCAGCGATCAGCATCGCTCTCGCAGTCTCCCGCAGCCGAAGTTCAAGCCCCCGACCAACTACGGCCGAACTTCGAAGACGCTGCGACTATGACTGACATGAGTGAGGACGACATGTCTGGTCCGCTTACGGCAGAGCAGACCGCCCCACCTGCCACAGAGGCAGACATCGACCATGCAGATCTGTGCACCAGCCCTCGTGCGCCGCCTAATGATGGTGCTTCCGCGAGCACCGGTGCGCCGCCAGGCCCTTCTACACAGACCATGGCCGCTTGGCTTCGCCACAACTTTACTCCGGAGCTTTTCAAGCTCGACGACAACCACGTCACAGGTGACCACTGCGCAGGCGCGCCGGCAACAACGGCGACGACGCCCAACCACACGGCATGTCTCCCGTACGTGACCTTACGTCGACGAAACCGTCACCCTCGGCACCGAACACAGCGGCACTCTTCCACCCGCCCTGCTACGCGGCCACGCGTTGCAATCATGGCCTCCAAGACGACGCAAGCGCCTACTAGATCTGCCCGACGCGCTGACAGGCTACCTGCTGTGCACCCGCCCTCAACTCCCTCAACGGGCACATCGACCAGCTGCACCCGCTCTCGTCACGCGGTTCACTCACGAAAGGCCCGATCAAGTCATCGGGATACCCGCCTGAGTACGAGACCAGAACCCTGGAGACTTCTTCGTCCTGTGCTCTTCTCCCAGTGCCGCCCACCGGAACTGTTGGACTCCCCCTTACGCCTTCAACCCTGACGACACTGACTGCCCACTGGACATTCAGGAACTGCCGCACATGTATATAGTATCTGCTTCTGTCGGTTTTCTTGTATACACACTTCAAATCGCGCAAAGAGCTAGGGGGGAGCCTATGTAGCGCCGCGCCGCTCTTGAAAAAGCTGCAGCGCAAAAGATGAAGACAGCCCCGTGGCTCGGGATGCGCGAGCCACGAGGTAGTAGAGAACGCGCTCACGGGACCTGGCGGTTGGAACGCTGGCAGCCACCGCCGCTCCGCTTCGGCAGTACAAAATGAAGTGGCGAGATCGGCACGGCCACGTCGGCCGCTTTCACGACGTCTCTCACGTCTCGTCTGTCGCTACAAGTTTCTTGGTTGAAAAAACCGACTGCTCGCGCTGCACAACCGTTCACTGGCCACTCCGTATATATGGCAATGAATTTCGACCTGCAAGGTGGTGCCGGTGGGAGATTTCTTCTGTGCGTTGTTGAACAATAAAAATTCGCAGCGTGCGCGTTAACTAAAAGCGGACTGCGGGTCTCTGTGTCCAGTCGGAGTCTTCTGTCTCTCATTGCCCATTAGCAGCGATTGACATGTTCCAGTAGGAAACACCGCTCCATCACTGCGTGCTTTGCGCCTCCCCAGTTTTCTCTCCTGCGCAACGCTGCGATGAGCGCCAGCGTCAACGCCGCCGCCAGTGTAAGCGTTAGCGCCGCTGCTTCACATCTACACATGGTTCCCTATACGGGAGATGGTGTAATGTTTTCATATAAAATAGTGTAACGCGGGGTATGCTGTATTTAACGTCTTTTGGGGCCACTGAAAATGTTCTTCTGGCAAGCAACATAACTTTCATGTTTCCACAAATATAAACTAAAAGGGTCCCTTGTGCACTCAGCTAAAAGGACTGGAAAATGAAGGCCGCCTCCTTTTGCCTCTCAGTCGTTATATTGATCCTGCCCCACCAGCCTCCGAGAGCTTCCTTTACCTCCCACCAG